>WNWK01042670.1:0-15874 GCA_009830355.1 Cherax destructor | reverse complement strand
TACCACATTATTTGCAATATTCTTCCATTTTAGGTCCCTTTAGGTTGAAGTCCCAGGAGCAAGATTTTGGGGGGCGGGGGCGGGGTTTTTAAAAACATGTCAATTTTCGAAGCTGTTCCTGGAATTGTTGGGAGTTGCATCCGGAGGCTTGTAAAAACCCGCGATGACCAGGTTTTGATTTCGTTTTTACGCAAAAACTTAAACCCCAATCATTTGGGCATTTAGTAGTTCTGAATATAATCGACTCGGAATACGGGCCCAACCCCCCCCTTTTTGCCTTTCACTCTGTCACATCTGTATAGGTTGAGCCGGGGGATCCATATTTCATTGCCCAAGTGATCCTTTTGTGGGTCTCAGTAAAGCGCAAACATTGCATTTGACTCGTAAGCGTCCACGGATGTTAGATCTTGTTGTTTGTTGTTTTAGACCCTGTATTTTCAAAGATGAATGTCGGGGATTGGTGGTATTTGGTATGGATGGGGTTTTTTTTCCTGGCACTAATATTTGTTGTTCTGTCAAGAATGTAAAGAATTTTGGGGGCCCAGTTCCTGATCCTTTTGTGTTTTTGAATCGTTTGACGACCCCCCACAGGATGGGTGGGGGGGATAAAAAGTTCCCCAAATAATTTATATTTATTTATTTATTCACCATTAATGTTAACAGGGGATAAGGAGATAAGTAGTTTAAAAAAAAATGACAGGGTCTAATAAAATATCTGGGGGGTGAAAAGAGGTTTAGGAAAGAAGAGGGGGTTATCTGGGGAAGGAGAAAGGGGGGGCCAAAAAAAACACACGGGGTTTAAGAAAAAAATAAAAAGCAAAAAGGAGAGGGCAGAGGGGCCCACGGGTTTAAAAAAGCACGTTTTTTTTAAAGTACACACAATCTATTAAAGAATAAAGGGTCTGGGAAAGGAAAACGGGGCCAGGGATAAGCAGATTTGTATAAAAAACAAGGTGTCAAGGGAAAACACGTAGGGCTGGTAAAAAACGAGTGCGGCGGAGAAGTTCGAAAGAAAAGGGGACTGAGTGTAGAACCCCGTTGGAAGAAAACCTCCCGTCCCCCCCACGGGTCCATTTGGCTGGTTGTTGCCCATGCACCATCCAGGTCAATTATGTTTTTAAAATCTTGTCCCTGGGTTGCCAGGCCACACACCCCCCCACGTACCTGCCCACCCGAAGCAGGGAATTGGGAAAAGGGGCCCGAGGGGCAACAAAGACTTTTCGACTCCCCCACGTTTTGCGTTCCGACATGGATGAATATCAATATATTCGTATATGATGTCCCGGTTTTCCCGCAAATATTTTAAATTGAAATTAAATGAAACATGAAAATTAAGTAAATACGCTCATTCCCTTTTCATCCTTAATATAAACATTTTTAAAAAAATTCCCGAAACATAAGGGCAAATTCCATGTTTTCCTTTTTGATCATTGTTTTATAAACCTTTAAAAAGGAATTAATCAAACCGTCCTAACAGGGGGGAAAGTTATTACCGTATTTGCTGATTTTTTTAATTTGCAATTCCCGAGTTCCACATTTCGTAAAATACACCAGAACAATATTGAAACGTAATGAATAAAAATTCCCAGTTTTTTTTGTTTACACACACACTTCAGTGTTCCTCTGAAATATATCTGTAACAAAAATGTATGAATTTTTTTTCTTTTTAAAAATTGGTTCTTTTTTGTTTTGTCTTCAAAATATATATATATATATATATATATATATATATATATATATATATATATATATATATATATATATATATATATATATATATATATATATATATATATATATATATATGTCTGCCGATTAGGAAAAATTTGGGATTTGGCTTAAAAGAACGCTCCCCTTCCATAAAGACAAGTGAAAATTTGTGTATGCAATAATTTCGCCAAAATCATTCTGAACATAAGAAAAAATATATTCTCTGTCAGCGGTTTTTTTGCCTTCTCCGATCTTCTATTTGCTTTGGAGGATTAAGAAACCCAAAACGGGGACCAGATGTCAAGTTGTCCGGGTCTGTTTGAAGTCCTGTTGGTCCTCTTCCGATGTGATTCTCCTCTTTAAATTTTCCCATCATCTGTGAACAGAGACATTTTGAGTCTATCCGTCCGTCATGTCATTTACATATACCAAGAATAACACTGGTCCTGGGACTGACCCCAGCGGTACACAGCCGTCACAGGGCCCACGGATACCTCATCACCACCATGACCCGTTGTTGCCTCCTGTGAGGTTTTCCCCTGATCCATTCCAGTGCCATTCCTGTTATACATGCTTGTTCTTCCAACTTTTTATAATCTCAGTGAGGAACTGTGTCGAAGGCCTTCCCAGTCCGGGAAAATGCAATCAACCCACCCTTCTCTCTTGCCTTCCCTCTGTTACTTTATCATAGAACTCTGGGATTTGTTACACAGGATTTGCCTTCCGAATCCGTGTTGTCTGGTGTTTATTATCCTGTTAGCTCAGGTGCTCCACCATTTTTTTCCTGATGATTTTCCCCGGACTTTGAACACTATACGGGTGACACCGTCTATAATTTAGTGCCTTTTTTCTGTCTCCTTTAAAGGGGGGGACACTTTGGGCCCTTTTTTACATACCTCGGTAGCTGCCCAGTTTCAAGGGATGTGTTGAATATTTGGTAAATGGCACACCAGTATCAGCCCTTCCAAGAACCCACGGGGGGATATTGTCCAGACCCATCGCCTTGAGGTATCGAGGTCACTGAGTAACTGCTTCACCTCCTTCTCAGTTGTGTTGTCCAGCACTTGATACATCCCCTTTTGGTGATGCACCTTTCCGTCTACCCAGCTACCTTCCTTCCTCCACTGTGAATACTTTTTAAACCCGTTTAGCCCCCACATACCCTTGATTGTTACAGTATTACCCATCTTCTCTCCTCAGCCTTATCACCGGTCCTTGACTTTTTCTTCCTTCTGATTTACTGTACATCAGTTTCGGGGCGGACTTAACTTTCGATGCTATTCGTTTTCGATGTTTCTGGGCCTCCCTCCTCTTGTGCATACTGTTTCTAGCTCTTCTACTAAACTCTTTTTTACTTCTTTTGCCTTCTGTACCTTTTCCATTCTCTGACACTCTGAATCTTTGCCTCCCTGCACCTTTGGGTAAACCAGGGGCTCTTACTGGTCTTCCCGCTTAGTCTTTTTCCTCTGGGTATAAACCGTTCCTCTGCCTCCTTGCACTTTGCCCCTACGTATTCCATCATTTTATTTATTGTCTGTCTTTCCATTTCCCTTTCCCACTGAACCTCTTGCAGGAAATTCCTCATGCCTGTGTAGTTTCCTCTTTTAAAGTCTTGTTTGTCTCTTTTGGTACCGTTTTCCCTCTCCACCTGTAGCTCTACAATGTACTCAAAGCTCAGCACTATATGGTAAATGGCTCCCAGGGGCCTCTCGTGTGTTATGTCTTCAATATCTGAGCTGTTCAGGGTGAATACAAGGTCCAGTCTTGCTGGTTCATCTTCTCCTCTCACTCTGGTCGTGTCCCTGACATGTTGGTGCATCAGGTTTTCCAGTACCACGTCCATCATCTTGGCTCTCCAAGTTTCTGGACCCCCATGTGGTTCTTGGTTCTCCCAGTCGATCTCCCTGTGGTTGAAATCGCCCATGACCAGTAGCTTCGCTCTGCTCATGTGTGCTTTTATTGCCACCTCCGCCAGAGTGTCCACCATCGCTCTGTTGTTCTCATCATATTCCTCACCTGGCCTCCTGCAGTTCTGTGGTGGGTTATACATCACTGCAATGACTATCTTGTGCTCCCCAGACTGGATGGTACCTACTATGAAGTCCCTTTCTATACACACCTCCATTCCTTCCATTTCCTCGAATCTCAACGGTTCATCCCCCCTGCTCCTTCTATATTTCCTTAGGATCTGATATCCCTGTGGGAAGATTGCATCTGTTACTGTCTCATTTAGTTTAGTTTCTGTGACAGCTATGATGTCTGTGGACGCCTCACCTATTCTTTCATTCCACTCTTCATACTTATTTGTTATTCCATCCACGTTTGTGTACCAAACCTTCAACCTTGTTTCCAATACTGTGGCCCTGGGGAAATCTTGGTGGATTGGGGGGTGTGGGCAGGGAGCTCATAGGGGGTTGCAGCATGGGTGGGGGGATTGTATGGTTGGGGTATGGGTTGGTGGGGTGGAGTTTGTGGTGGGGGTGGGGGTGGCTGTGATGGTGGGTTTTGGGTTGCTGGGGTGGGGGCAGGGGGACTGATGAGTGTGTGGTGTTAAAGTGTATGGTTGTCGTGGGGGTTTTGTGATTTGAGGCCTGCCGTGGGTACTTCCAGTGTGTGTTTTTGTCCTGCTTGGGCTTGGTGTCCTCCGTATCTCGCTGTCTCCTCTCTCTCCTCTCTTCACCTTCTTATCTTCTCCTTCAGAGCCTCCCTTTCTTCCTGCGTTCTGTCCTGATCTAGGTATACATTCCGGTACCCTTGATTCGTCCTCAGCCGCGCTTTCTCTTGCAGGATCGTGGTGCAGGCTGATTCTGCCTTGAAGATTACCTTGAGGGGTCGATTTCTTTCCCTTGTGTACCACCCGATTCTCTGAAAATTTGTCACTTGGGACGTGTCTCCCCCTATTGCTAGCATGATACCTTCGATCCTTTCTTTCTCCTCCTGTTTTCTTCTGTCATGGGTGTCCCCTTCGACTTCCTTCAGGCCATAGATAAAGATCGACTTCTCCCTTTCCTTCTCCCACTGTGTCTCCCATTGCCTCGTCAGTGATGAACTAGCCTCTCCCGGTGCTGTCATGGCTGTATCCCCCGTGTTCCTTTGTGTCCGGCCTGCTCATACGTCCCTGTCCGCTGCAGTGTGTTGTTGAGGTCTCCGCGTTTAGTGTGTTTGCTGCTTTGTCTACCCTCTCATTTGTTGTTACTGTGGTGCTCTTCTTGTCCCTGTCTGCTTCTTCTATATCCCTCCCGTGTGTTGTTAGTATCCTGCTCGTCTTGTTTCGGGCCCCATGTGTGTCTGCCAGTGCATATGCATACAAGAGTTCTCCTTTTTTCTCCTCATTCCCTTTGGCTGTGTCTGGTGCACAAGCTCCAAGCACCGTTTCTGGCCAGGTACTTTTGTCTCTATTCTGTGTCAGTTCCTGCAGCTTCACTTCTAAGATCTGGATCTTGGCTTCTGCTTTTTTGACTTGCATTTCCCATTTTCTACTCTCCTCAGCTATCCTCTTCTCCATTCCCTCGCTGATCACCAATATCTTCCTCTCCCATTCCTTTTCTCTTTTATTGAGTTCCTCCTCGGTGATCACCAATATCTTCCTCTCCCATTCCTTTTCCCTTTTGATGATTTCCTCCTCCCACTGTGGCCTTCCCGGATCGGCCATCATCCTCCTTGTTGACACCCTCTCTGTGTGTGTGTGTGTACTCACCTAATTGTACTCACCTAATTGTGGTTGCAGGGGTCGTGACTCAGCTCCTGGCCCCGCCTCTTCACTGTCCGCTACTGGGTCCCTTCTCTCCCTGCTCCATGAGTTTTATCATACCTCGTCTTAAATCTATGTATGGTTCCTGCCTCCATTACATCACTTGCTAGACTATTCCACTTCGACTACTCTATGGCTGAAGAAATACTTCCTAACATCCCTCTGACTCATCTGAGTCTTCAACTTCAAATTGTGCCCCCTTGTTTCTGTGTCCCTTCTCTGGAACATCCTGTCACTATCTACCTTGTCAATTTCCCGCAGTATTTTGTATGTCGTTATCATGTCTCCTCTAATCCTCCTGTCCTCCAGTGTTGTCAGGCCGATTTCTTTTAACCTTTCTTCATAGGACATTCCCCTTAGCTCTGGAACTAACCTTGTCGCAAACCTTTGCACTTTCTCTAATTTCTTGACGTGCTTGACCAGGTATGGGTTCCAAACTGGTGTTGCATACTCTAGTATGGGTCTGACGTACACGGTGTACAGTGTCTTGAACGATTCCTTATTAAGGTATCGGAACGCTAATCTCAGGTTTGCCAGTCGCCCATATGCTGCCGCAGCTATCTGGTTGATGTGTGCTTCCGGAGACGTGCTTGGTGTTATACTCACCCCAAGGTCTTTCTCCTTTAACGAGGTTTGCAGTCTTTGTCCACCTAGCCTATACTCTGTCTGCGGTTTTCTTTCCCCTTCCCCGATCTTCATGACTTTGCATTTGGTGGGATTATATTCGAGAAGCCAGTTGCTGGACCAGGTGTCCAGCATGTACAGATCTCTCTGAAGTCCTGCCTAATCCTCATTCGATTTAATTTTCCTCATTAATTTCACATCATCTGCGAACAGAGACACTTCTGAGTCTATCCCGTCCATCATGTCATTCACATATACCAAGAATAGCACTGGTCCTAGGACTGACCCCTGAGGGACCCCGCTCGTCACAGGCACCCACTGTGATACCTCATCACGCACCATGACCCGTTGTTGCCTGTGTGTGTGTGTGTGTGTGTGTGTGTGTGTGTGTGTGATGTGTGTGTGTGTGTGTGTGTGTGATGTCACTGTGGTTGTTCAATATATTTAAAGATGGGGTTGTAAGAGTAGTGAATGCTCGGGTGTTGGCAAGAGGTGTGGGGTTAAAAGATAAAGAACCTAACACAAAGTGGGAGTTGTTACAGTTGCTCTTTGCTGATGACACTGTGCTTTTGGGAGATTCTGAAGAGAAGTTACAGAGGTTGGTGGATGCGTTTGGTAGGATATGTAAAAGAAGAAAATTAAAAGTGAATATAGGAAAGAGTAAGGTGATGAGGATAACAAAAAAAAATAGGTGACGAAAGATTTGATATCTGATTGAAAGGAGAGAGTATAGAGGAGGTGAATGTATTCAGATATTTAGGAGTGGACGTGTCAGCAGATGGGTCTATGAAGGATGAGGTGAATCATAGAATTGAAGAGGTGAAAGGGTGAGTGGTGCACTTAGAAATCTGTGGAAACAAAGAACTTTGTCCATGGAAGCAAAGAGGGGAATGTATGAGAGTATAGTTATACCAACATTCTTATATGTGTGTGAAGCATGGGTGGTGAATGTTGCAACAAGGAGAAGGCTGGAGGCAGTGGAGATGTCATGTCTGAGTGCAATGTGTGAAGTGAATATAATGCAGAGAATTCGTAGTTTGGAAATTTAGAGAAGGTCCGGGATTACCAAAACTATTATCCAGAGGACTGAGGAGGGCTTATTGAGGTGGTTCAGACATGTAGAGAGGCTGGAACAAAATAAAATGACTTCGAGAGTGTATAAATCTGTAATGGAGGGAAGGCGGGGTAGGGGTCGGCCTAGGAAAAGTTGGAGGGAGGGGGTAAAGGAGGTTTTATGGGCGAGGGGCTTGGACTTCCAGCAAGCATGCGTGAGCATATTTGATAGGAGTGGATACAGACAAATGGTTTTTAAGATTTGACGTGCTGTTGGAGTGTGAGCAAGGTAACATTTATGAAGGGATTCAGGGAAACCGGCAGGCCAGACTTGAGTCCTGGTGATGGGAAGTACACTGTCTGCACTCTGTAAGCGCGCCTCTGGCAAGACAGTGATGGAGTGAATAATGATGAAAGTTTTTCTTTTTCAGGCTACCCTGCCTTAGTGAGAAAAGGCCGATGTGTTAATAAAAAATATATAATATATATATGTATGTCGTGCCAAATAGGTAAAACGGAGGAGGAGGTGTTGATTCGCCGGGAATGCTCCCGGCCCGGGTCTTTACCAGATGGCGACCCGGCTCCGGCTCCCTGTCGTGGGAGTATCAGAGACCTATATCTCCCATGGGAAGGGGTACCCCTCAGCAGCGGGACCAACTGGCCCCAGGCCTAGCCACATTCCCCACCAGCACGAGGCTGATAGGTCTGTCACCTTTCCCGCCCCAAGGAGGCTGATGGGAAGGGCAGGCTTGCGAGCCGCAGATGGTAGCAAGCTCCAGCCTTGGCACCTACCTTGCCCTAGAAGAGCTGGGCATGGTGATCGACCTAGGTAAAACTTGCGAGTTTGGCTTATATAGCAATGCTCTTTTTGAATAAAGAAAGCGAAAATTTGTGTATGCAATAATTTCGCAAAAATCATTATGAACCTAACGAAAAAAATATATTTCATTGTGTTTGTTTATTATTAAATTATTGTAAACGTATCTAAAATATATTTAGCTGGATTAGGTTAAATTAAATTGCGCTTGTTATAATAAGGTTAGGTAAGTTTCTAGGGTTCTTTTGGTACAAAATTATTAATTTTTACTTTACACCTGGAGTATACCTGAAGAGAGTTCCGGGGGTCAAAACCCCCACGGACCGGTCTGTGACCAGGCCTCATGGTGGATCAGGGCCTGATCAACCAGGCTGTTACTGTTGGTCGCACGCAACCCAACGTACGAACCACAGCCCGGCTGGTCAGGTACTGACTTTAGGTGCCTGTCCAGTGCCTGCTTGAAGACACCCAAGCAGGCACTTGGAGTGGGGCTATGTCTGTTGTTTTTAGTAGCTGTGGGACGACCCCAATGTCCATGCTCCCTCTCCATAGGATGTTAAAAGCACGTGATAGGGGCTTCTTGCAGTTCTTGATGAACACAGAGTTCTATGAGTCTGGGACTGGGGCGGAGTGCATGGGCATGTCATTTATCGCCTTTTCGAAGTCATTTAGCGTCAGGATAATATCAGATAGGTGTGTGTCTACCAAATTCTGTCTCAGTCATAAAAAAATCATTTAGATCTTCGACTCTCAGTATGGTTAGCGGCTCGCTAAAAACCGAGTCATATTGGGACTTCAGTAGCTCACCCATTTCATTGCTGTCATCTGTGTAGGACCCATTTCGTTTATGTATGCTGGGAGGCAGTTGAACAGTCTTGGGCCCCTGATACTTATTGTGTTGTCTCTTATCGTGCTAGTGGCTCCCCTGCTTTTCATTGGGGGGATGTTGCATCGTCTGCCGAGTCTTTTGCTTTCATAGGGAGTGATTTTCGTGTGCAAGTTTGATACTAATCTCTCTATGATTTTCCAAGTGTATATAATCATGTATCTGTCCGACTACGTTCTAGGAGTACAGGTTGAGGAACTTCAAGTGTTCCCAGTAATTTAGGTGTTTTATCACAGTTATGTGTGCCGTGAAAGTTATCTGTACATTTTCTAGATCAGCAATTTCACCTGCCTTCAAAGGTGCTGTTAGTGTGCAGCAATATTCCAGCCTAGATAGAACAAGCGACCTGAAGAGTGTCATCATGGGCTTGGCATCCTTGGTTTTGAAGGTTCTCATTATCCATCCTGTCATTTTTCTTGCAGATGTGATTGATACAATGTTATAGTCTTTGAAAGTGAGATCTTCTGAAATGATCACTCCCAGGTCTTTGACATTAGTTTTCGCTCTATTGTGTGGTTGAAATTTGTTTTATACTCCGATGAAGTTTTAATTTCCTCACGTTTTCCATATCGAAGTAATTGAAATTTCTCCTCATTGAACTTCATATTGTTTTCTGTGACCCATATAAAGATTTAGTTGATGTCTGCCTGGAGTCTTGCAGTGTCTTCAATGGAGGACACTCATGCAAATTCGGGTGTTATATGCAAAGGAAGACACGGCGCTGTGGCTTATATCCCTGTCTATGTCCGATATGAGGATGAGGAACAAGATGGGGGCGAGTACTGTGCCTTGTGGAACAGAGCTTTTCACCGTAGCTGCCTCAGACTTTACTATGTTTACTATAACTATTTGTGTTCTATTTATTAGGAAATTATAGATCCATCTACCAACTTTTCCTGTTATTCCTTTATCACGCATTTTGTGCGCTATTACTCCATTGTCAGACTTGTCAAAGGCTTTTGCAAAATCTGTGTATATTACATCTGCATTCTGTTTGTCTTCTAGAGCATCCAGGACCTTGTCATACTTGTCCAGGAGTTGGGACAGACAGGAGCAACCTGCTCTAAACCCATGCTGCCCTGGGTTGTGTAACTGATGGATATCTAGATAGGTGGTGATCTTGCTTCTTGAGAACCCTTTCAAAGATTTTAAGATATGGGACGTTAGCACTATCGGTCTGTATTTCTTTGCTATTGTTTACTGCCCCTTTGTGGAGTGGGCTATGTCTTTGTTTTTAGTAACTGTGGACGACCCCAATGTCCATGCTCCCTCTCCATAGGATGTTAAAAGCACATGATAGGGGCTTCTTGCAGTTCTTGATGAACACAGAGTTCCATGAGTCTGTCTACCAAATTCTGTCTCAGTCATAAAAAAATCATTTAGATCTTCGACTCTCAGTCTGGTTAGCGGCTCGCTAAAAACCGAGTCATATTGGGACTTCAGTAGCTCACCCATTTCATTGCTGTCATCTGTGTAGGACCCATTTCGTTTATGTATGCTGGGAGGCAGTTGAACAGTCTTGGGCCCCTGATACTTATTGTGTTGTCTCTTATCGTGCTAGTGGCTCCCCTGCTTTTCATTGGGGGGATGTTGCATCGTCTGCCGAGTCTTTTGCTTTCATAGGGAGTGATTTTCGTGTGCAAGTTTGATACTAATCTCTCTATGATTTTCCAAGTGTATATAATCATGTATCTGTCCCGACTACGTTCTAGGGAGTACAGGTTGAGGAACTTCAAGTGTTCCCAGTAATTTAGGTGTTTTATCACAGTTATGTGTGCCGTGAAAGTTATCTGTACATTTTCTAGATCAGCAATTTCACCTGCCTTCAAAGGTGCTGTTAGTGTGCAGCAATATTCCAGCCTAGATAGAACAAGCGACCTGAAGAGTGTCATCATGGGCTTGGCATCCTTGGTTTTGAAGGTTCTCATTATCCATCCTGTCATTTTTCTTGCAGATGTGATTGATACAATGTTATAGTCTTTGAAAGTGAGATCTTCTGAAATGATCACTCCCAGGTCTTTGACATTAGTTTTCGCTCTATTGTGTGGTTGAAATTTGTTTTATACTCCGATGAAGTTTTAATTTCCTCACGTTTTCCATATCGAAGTAATTGAAATTTCTCCTCATTGAACTTCATATTGTTTTCTGTGACCCATATAAAGATTTAGTTGATGTCTGCCTGGAGTCTTGCAGTGTCTTCAATGGAGGACACTCATGCAAATTCGGGTGTTATATGCAAAGGAAGACACGGCGCTGTGGCTTATATCCCTGTCTATGTCCGATATGAGGATGAGGAACAAGATGGGGGCGAGTACTGTGCCTTGTGGAACAGAGCTTTTCACCGTAGCTGCCTCAGACTTTACTATGTTTACTATAACTCTTTGTGTTCTATTTATTAGGAAATTATAGATCCATCTACCAACTTTTCCTGTTATTCCTTTATCACGCATTTTGTGCGCTATTACTCCATTGTCAGACTTGTCAAAGGCTTTTGCAAAATCTGTGTATATTACATCTGCATTCTGTTTGTCTTCTAGAGCATCCAGGACCTTGTCATACTTGTCCAGGAGTTGGGACAGACAGGAGCAACCTGCTCTAAACCCATGCTGCCCTGGGTTGTGTAACTGATGGATATCTAGATAGGTGGTGATCTTGCTTCTTAGAACCCTTTCAAAGATTTTTAAGATATGGGACGTTAGCACTATCGGTCTGTATTTCTTTGCTATTGTTTTACTGCCCCCTTTGTGGAGTGGGGCTATGTCTGTTGTTTTTAGTAACTGTGGGACGACCCCAATGTCCATGCTCCCTCTCCATAGGATGTTAAAAGCACATGATAGGGGCTTCTTGCAGTTCTTGATGAACACAGAGTTCCATGAGTCTGGGACTCTGGCGGAGTGCATGGGCATGTCATTTATCACCTTTTCGAAGTCATTTATCGTCAGTATAATATCAGATAGGTGTGTGTCTACCAAATTCTGTCTCAGTCATAAAAAAATCATTTAGATCTTCGACTCTCAGTCTGGTTAGCGGCTCGCTAAAAACTGAGTCATATTGGGACTTCAGTAGCTCACCCATTTCCTTGCTGTCATCTGTGTAGGACCCATTTTGTTTAAGTAGGGGCCCAATACTGGATGTTGTTCTCGACTTTGATTTGGCATAAGAAAAAAAATACATTGGGTTTCTTTCAATTTCATTTACGGCTTTTAGTTCTTCCCACGTTTCTTGACTCCTGTAAGATTCCTTTAGCTTTTGTTCGATGTTTGTTATTTCTCTGACCAGTGTCTCCCTCCGTATTGCAGATATATTGGCCTCTTTTAGCCGCTCTGTTATTCTTTGCCTTCGCCTGTATAGGAGCGCCTTTCTCTTTCTAGTTTACATCTTCTCATTTTCCTTAATGGAATATGCCTTGAGCATACCTCAAGTGCCACAGAGTTAATTTGTTCTAGACATAGGTTAGGATCCGTGATGCTTAGGCTATCTTCCCAGTTTATATCATTTAGGACTTGGTTTACTTGGTCCCACCTTATGTTTTTGGTATTAAAGTTGAATTGGTGAAGACTCCTTGTGACTGATCACATTTTGTCGGTCTGGGGCCCCGCATACATGTCTGAACCTCTATTACGTTGTGATCTGGGTATATTGTTTTTGATGTGGTGACATTTCGTATCAGATCATTATTAAGAACATAAGAACATAAGAACATAAGAAAGGAGGAACACTGCAGCAGGCCTGTTGGCCCATACTAGGCAGGTCCTTCACAATCCGTCCCACTAACAGAATATTTGCTCAACCCAATTTTCAATGCTACCCAAGAAATAAGCTTTGACAATTCTACCCACTCATGCCGAGTCCCACTCAAATCCAACCCCTCTCACTCATGAATTTATCCAACCTAAATTTGAAACTACCCAAGGTCCTAGCTCAATAACCTACTAGGCAGACTGTTCCACTCATCAACTACCCTATTTCCAAACCAATACTTTCCTATATCCTTTCTAAATCTAAACTTATCTAACTTGAATCCATTATTGCGGGTTCTCTCTTGGAGAGATATCCTCAAGACCTTATTTATATCCCCTTTGTTAATACCCATTTTCCACTTGTATACCTCGATCATGTCTCCCCTCATTCTACGTCTTACAAGTGAATGTAATTTTAGGGTCTTCAATCTTTCTTCGTAAGGAAGATTTCTAATGCTATGTATTAATTTAGTCATTCTACGCTGAATGTTTTCTAACGAATTTATGTCCATTCTGTAATATGGAGACCAGAACTGAGCTGCGTAATCTAGGTGAGGCCTTACTAATGATGTATAAAGCTGTAATATAACCTCTGGACTTCTGTTGCTAACACTTCTTGATATAAATCCCAGTAATCTATTTGCCTTATTACGTACGCTTAGGCATTGCTGTCTTGGTTTAAGGTTGCTGCTTACCATCACCCCCAAGTCCTTCTCGCAATCTGTATGGCTAAGTTCTACGTTATTTAACTTATAAGTGCTTGGGTTATGGACACTCCCGAGCTTCAGAACCTTGCATTTATCTACATTGAACTGCATCTGCCACTTTTCTGACCACGAATTAAGTTTGTCTAAATCTTCCTGAAGTTCTATGACATCTATGTTTGAATCAATTATCCTACCTATCTTCGTGTCGTCGGCGAATTTGCTCATATCACTAGTAATTCCCTCATCAAGGTCATTGATATATATTATAAATAACAATGGGCCTAAGACTGATCCCTGTGGAACACCACTTGTTACAAGTCCCCATTCGGATTTAACCCCATTTATGCACACTCTCTGCTTCCTATAGGTGAGCCATGACTCGATCCATGACAGCACTTTTCCCCAATGCCATGAGCTGCCACTTTCTTTAACAGTCTCTGGTGCGGTACTCTATCAAAGCCTTACTAAAGTCTAAATAAACAATATCGAATTCTTTATCGTGATCAACAGCCTCAAAAGCTTTACTAAGAAGGTTAATAAATTAGATAGGCAGGAACGGCCCTCGTGAATCCATGCTGGGTATCATTAATCAAATTATGGTTATCTAGATGGCTTCTAATAATATCAGCTATAATTGACTCTAGTAATTTGCCTACAATTGAGGTCAGGCTTAGTGGTTCTGATTCCGTTTTGTTGATTTTGACAATTTGTTTCCTGTTGCTAAGATAGGACTTAAACCAGTCTGTGGAACCTATGCCGATAGCTTGAAGTTTCTTACATAATATATTGTGGTTGACAGTATCGAAGGCCTTTTGCAAGTCTAAAGTTACCATTCCTATGAGGTTCCCTATAGACATTTCAGTTCTCATGTAATCCATCAGATTAATTAGGGAGGTGTCGGTTGAGTAAGAGCTCCTAAAGCCTGATTGGTAACTATGAAGAATGTTGTTGTCACTAAGATATTTAACTACTTGACAGTACACCGCCC
Source organism: Cherax destructor (assembly GCA_009830355.1). Lineage (NCBI taxonomy): Eukaryota > Metazoa > Arthropoda > Malacostraca > Decapoda > Parastacidae > Cherax > Cherax destructor. Next base: position 1,598 of record WNWK01042670.1, on the reverse strand, counting down.
TCTCTAGAATTTTGGATATTACACTGAGTATACTAACAGGCCTATAGTTGCTGACATCAGACCTACTATTTTTCTTGAAGATAGGAGTAACTCTGGCCTCCTTGAACCCCTCTGGCACTGTATTAGTGGTGATGGACAAATTTATTATGTGAGCAATGGGGATTGCCAGTTCAGAGGCACCATCTTTTAGGAACAGAGGATTTTATCTGGGCCGGTGCTCTTAATTGGGTTTAACCTGCTTAGTTCTTTTGCACGAAGTCATGAGATACACTTATAGTTGACAACTGTTTGGAGTTACTCCTTTATTGGTATAGTATGTTTTAAATTTATCAGAGTCTGTGTTAAAGGTATTTGATGCAGCTGGTAGCTTACTTACTAGTGTTGATGCGACAGTTGTGTAGTATGAATTAAAACAATTTGCCACTTTAGTTGTTTCTGGCATACCTCGTTATCGACATTTAGAACTATGTTAGATCTATCTACGGGTTTATGGCTATACCCCAACTGTCTGAGTTGTTGCCAGAGCTTTCTAGGGTTATTCTTGTACTCTTCGATTTTTGAGCAATAGTGTCTTGCCTTTGCGCCTTTTATAGCCTCTGCACTCTGTTCCTCACCCTTTGGAATTCATTTAGTGCTGCAATATCCTGTCTGTTTGCCTTAAATCTTTTTATCAACTGGTCTCTGAATTTCATATTATGTAATATCTCAGTAGTCATCCAGGGTTCAGTTCTTCGTTTAATCCTAACCTCTTTAACTGGTGCAATATTATCAAGGATGGCAGTGAACATTGTTTTGAATTTTCCCAGGCATCATTTACGTCCGTGCAACTTGTTATCACTGACCAGTCACAATTGTGTAGCATATTTACCAGTGTTTTTTATTGTAGTTTCTAGTTGACCTAACTTTATTGTATTGTGTAGGCCTATCCGTTCCCTAGTAATTTTCCTGGTAAAGTAAATGATGAAATGATCACTAGGCCTGTGGTAATGACCCCTGACTGACTAATGTTCTCAGGGCGGTTACAAAGTATGTGGTCAATTAGGGTGGCTGAGAACTGTGTGATCCGGGTTGGTGTATTAATTAGTTGCGTGTAACTATTTAAATCCAGAATTTGCTTATATCTTTTACAAGGCCCGTTATTTTGCTGTTGAAAACAGATGTTGAAGTCTCCTAATATTATTGTCTCGTCATTGTTATCAAGTCCTGACAAGATCTCGAAAAGTCCTCTAAGAACTGGTCATGGGTGGGAGGGCGATAACTAGTTCCTACTAAGATGGGTTTGGTCTTGGGTAGCAACACTTCAAACCATAGAATCTCCAGTTTATTGTCATTTAAATCAGGTCTTGGATTATAGGCTATGTCGTTCCTTGTAGGCACATACCCACCACCTTTTCTATTCCTATCTAAGCGTTTTATATTGTAACCTTCTATTTTGACCTCGTCGTCAGTCACCGTATCATCCAACCAGGATTCCGAGATGGATATAACTGCTCGCTCTAGTTCTGTTAGCTAGAATCCTAATCTCTGCCAATTTTGGAAGAAGTGATCTTGTGTTGACATAAAAAGTGAAGCCTTTTTTAAAACAACATAATCATCAA
>WNWK01042669.1:0-15874 GCA_009830355.1 Cherax destructor | reverse complement strand
AGGACCTGGTACCACGACGGAGAACTTGCCAAAATGTGTTCATTGGTCTATTCTATACCAAAGTATGTAGCAATGATTATGAAATCAAAGGGTAATCATATCTCTCATTAAATCAATGATCTGTCATATCATTGCCGTGTATTTTCAAATAAAATTAATTTTCCAAATAAATGTCTTATTTCATCACTGTACCAATTAATATGCACACTACTGTATGCATGTTAAACATTACTGGAAAAAGGCGTAATGAAGGACTCAAACTAAATTTTAAAATTTGGCTGTTAATGGTACCATCTTAAGATTTCTAGAATTATCAGTGTAGAGTACTTACCAAGAGTGACCTTAAACAAGTGGCGACTTGACCTTAAACAAGTGGTGACTTGACCTTACCTGTAAAGAAAACAAAACACTGTTAGTACTCACCAATGAAAACATTTAATATATATATATATATATATATATATATATATATATATATATATATATATATATATATATATATAATAGAATAGATAGATAGATAGATATGAAATAATCACATTAAAATGAAACACAGATAAGAGGTGTGTATCGACCTCAAATTGAGGCCCTCTTCAGAAGAGCATACTAAGAGAGCAGCGTCCCACTGACAACAATAAAAATAAGACACAAGCGTCGAGAAAGCTTTTGTGAGAATAATAAAAGCTTGATCAGCACCTGTGTATCAGATCACTACCAGTCTATCTAAGTTAAAAAAGACTTGAACTGTGAGTACCACGAGACAAGGTCAACAAGTCTCTGAAAAAGAGAAGATTTAGAAAAGACGTCATCACAACATACACGATGCCTAGAAATATTAAAAGCAGACTCAGACCAGCACGAGAGGACATTAAACGAGTTAAATGATCAGACGAGTGTCACATGACCAGTCAATAAATACCAGCAGTGGAGGTAGAACATAGTGGAAAATTATCGGGAAAATGGTGGTGACTGCAACAAGGATTGACCACCACAACTGTAACTCAGCAGTGACTGACTGCAACAAGGACTGACCACCACAACAGTAACTCAGCAGTTGACTGACTGCAACAAGGACTGACTACCACAACAGTAACTCAGCAGTTGACTGACTGCAACAAGGACTGACAACAATAACAGTAACTCAGCAGTTGACTGACTGCAACAAGTACTGACTACCACAACTGTAACGCAGCAGTTGACTGACTGCAACAAGGACTGACACCACAACATTAACTCAGCAGTTGACTGACTGCAACAAGTACTGACTACCACAACTGTAACGCAGCAGTTGACTGACTGCAACAAGGACTGACCACCACAACATTAACTCAGCAGTTGACTGACTGCAACAAGGACTGACCACCACAACATTAACTCAGCAGTTGACTGACTGCAACAAGGACTGACAACAACAACAGTAACTCAGCAGTTGACTGACTGCAACAAGTACTGACCACCACGACCCATCAGCTACAGGAACAGATGACCAAGATTAAAGTGACCTAGGGTCACTAGGAACATGTCACCTCTCAAGAACACTTTAATTCCAAAATATAGATTAACGAAGGAGTAAAGGTAATATAATAAAGAAAGTACAAAAGAATGAGATAATAACAAGGTGGACAGGGATAGACTGGAAGAGAACAGGAAACAGGACAACGGTGGTACAACAGAAAAACCTTGATGTTTATCCACATTTACGTTGAGATTTTCAGCATTTTCACGAAATTTATTTTTTTCCTACAAAAATTAGGGTTTTTTGGATTAAAAAAAATTAGAGCAAAAGTTCCTATTCTTTGTATATATACTCAAAGACACACACCTTTGAATGTATATATGAGGAAATACACACTCTTTTAGTGTATGAAAATAGGGATACACATTACTCAGTATATATACACACAGATACACACCTCTCAGTGTATATAAGAACGAAATTTAAAAAAGGAGCACTGCAACAGGCCTTCTGGTCCATGCTAGGAATGTCCAACCCACACCCATTCATGTACATGTCTGACCTATTTTTGAAGCTACTCAAGGTTCTCTCCACTATGACGGTACTCGGGAGTTTGTTCCACTCATACACAACTCTATTACAAAAACAGTGCTTTCCTATATCCTTCCTGAATCTGAATTTATCCAACTTAAAACCATTGCTGTGAGTCCTGTCTTGGCTAGATATTTTTAGCACGTTATTTACATCCCCTTTATTTATTCCTGCTTCCCATTTATGCACCTCAGTCATACTCCCTCTAATTCTGTGCCTCTCTAGAGAGTGCAGATTCAGTGCTTTCAACCTATCTTCGTGTATATGCACAGACATACACACCTCTCAGTGTATATATACATACACACCTCAGTGTATATATACAGACATACACACCTCTCAGTATATATATATATACAGACATACACACCTCTCAGTGTATATATACAGACATACACACCTCTTAGTGTATATATACAGACATACACACCTCTCAGTGTATATATACAGACATACACACCTCTCAGTGTATATATACAGACATACACACCTCTCAGTGTATATATACAGACATACACACCTCTCAGTGTATATATATATACAGACATACACACCTCTCAGTGTGTATACACACCTCTCAAGTGTTTATACACAGAGATACACACGTCTTGGTGTATATACGCATAGATACACACTTCTCAATGTATACACACCTCTCAGTGCCTACAACCTTCAAAAACAACCGGAAACAGAGGACGGGAGGCCCCAGCCACACAATGCCAATCCTCTGACGACAAAAGAGGTTAAAAACAACATACCAATGAACGACACACATCACACACAATGAACTGAGATACAATCTGACCATGGATTCTGAAGGAGGCGGCGTAGGTACTATGCAAACCACCAGTACCAATCCATAACAAATCACTGGAGACTAGAGAGCTGCCAGATGGCGAAGAACTGCAAGTGTAGTGATTTTTAAAACGTCGACATGAAATGCTAAATGAGCACATTATGGCATAGAAAGTGTAGAGGGACCAAGACTCTTCAACACCCTCCCTTCAAACGTAAGTGTAAAGGGATCACGACTCGTCAAAAAAAAACTTCTTATATAAAGGAAATTACCAACAAGGCCAATGCTCTCTTCAAGTGGGGAACCACAAGCGGGAAACCACAAGAGGGGAACTACAAGCGGGGAACCACAACTGAAGAACTCTAAGTGGATCCTGGAGTTCAACCCCAGTAAAGAGCTACTGGAGTTCAACCCCAGCAAGAACCGACCCATGAGAGTACCTGATAAAGATACACATTTAAGTGACTGCGGGTATTCATTTGGGTCCCTGCGGGTACCTGCGGGTACCACTGGGCCAGGAGCTCTTAACATCTACACAATAAATTGTAAAATTAAATATTTTACCTTTGTCAAGATTATTTTTAAAAAATATAACTGAATATTGGCAACACTCTTCATTTTCTTCTCATTTGTTTTGTTGTGATTATTGCTATTGTTTGTGTACTTAACATTTTTTGTGGCTGCTATTGTTATTGTTTTTGTTGTTGTTATTGTTTTAAAGTTTATTTTTGTTGTTTCTATTATTTTTATTATCTTAATTCTGAGTTAATCCATCACAGAAAACCTTCCTGTGTGTGCAGCAAGTATTGTTCAGTGTGCGTCACACGACAGCATGCGTCCTGCATCCGTCACCACAGTGTGCGTCACACGACAGCACGCGTCCTGCATCCGTCACCACAGTGTGCGTCACACGACAGCACGCGTCCTGCATCCGTCACCACAGTGTGCGTCACACGACAGCACGCGTCCTGCATCCGTCACCACAGTGTGCGTCACACGACAGCACGCGTCCTGCATCCGTCACCACAGTGTGCGTACACGACAAAACACACGTCTTGCATCCGTCACCAATCATCTTAAAGCAGGGTAGGTTTGCTGAGGTGAATGTAGGGACCCACATTCAAAGATAACTAATATTTGAACAGTAAAGAGGAGGGGCGGGGCAGGGTGTGAGCTGCAGGCTATCTTCTTGTAACTAGACACAGTCTTGTAGGTCATGTCACTGTAAGCTCAGCGAGAGTTCATAGGGTATAACCGTTTCTGCTCACGTGACCAACCGTTAGCCCAATGTCAAAGGTCACCCATGTCAAAGATCAACCCTTTGAACGCTATGAGCCCTGCTCGGGGCAGTGCCTTAGTCACCATCGAGACACCGTGTATAGAAGAACCAGGCCTGCGAACTCTGAGATTCCACCCTGTCTAATTGACCTTAATATACCAAGTTACCATCCCAAACTCGTCTGTTCATTACCCAATCTACGAAAGAACCTCCACGCAACAGTCAGTCCTTCACCCACTTTAAGGGAGGGACGAGCCCTTTCCTTAAGGAAGATTGAAAAATTATGGAATTTTTTTTTTCTTATCAAAAAATAGTGCATCATTCTGGCAACATTTTGGTGTAAACAGCTTGTTTCTATCATATTTCTCAGTATGTTTTTCCTTAAATGTAATTTTTTTGTTCTTGGTTTCATAAATAATACATGTTGCCAATTAGTGTTTTTTTTTCCTCCCAAAATTACGATTTTTATGATTGTTTCATACAAAATACACTTCAAAGCATCATCTCTGATGCCTCCTGTCAAGTGCAGAACTAATGCTAGCTCAGTCGCCTCTGGGGTGTCAACAAGTGTTGATGTGTGCAACACGCTGAGGTTTAGCGTTCCATATCCATAGAGTTTTACAGAAAAAAATATATCAATAACTCAGAAATCAATTATTGACATTGTGACCCATTTTTTGCGAAAAGTATTAATAGGATTGTCATGATTTTTGCACACATTATTGAGTAAAGATGGCGGCTCTACAAATACCCATTGAGGATTTCTGATATCTTTTACACCTTTGTTTGTATTGATTTTTTTCCCACAAAAAAAAAAAAAATCACTAACTTCAACATTTTTTATAAAAGAATCTATTGACATTTTCGCTAAAATGCATTGGGTCAACAATTATATAGCCTTTATCTTTCATCTAATGTTAACTAGAGCATTGTACATCTTCCTAATTTTGTAAAAATAGGAAAGTTTTGTGACTCCTCAAATTTGGAACAATTTATTTTTTTCTATCAAACTTAAAGGCAAAAATTCAATACAAAGACAGTGTATAGGTTTTTAAAAGCTGTATAAATCACTGTAAAAATCCCATTGAAATTAGACCAAAATAAAAAAAAAAAAGTGTGAATTCTGACTACTGTATGGATGCGTAAGTAATCTATTCATGGTGTCCGCCAAACTTATTTATAAAAACTGTAAATAACCTTTGTGGTGGGAATATACTGGTACTCAAAAACATCGGCTTTCAGGTTGAGGGACTGATAACCTCATCTTTCATTGTCTTCTATATATACTTCTACCAGGTTCAGGGACTGATTACCTCGTCTTAAAGTGTCTCTAGTCTCTACAATTTCAAATAACCTCTGTCTTGAAGTGCTCAAGTTACTGGTCAGAAAAACATCTTCAACTAAAGATACCCAGGTACTGCACATGTGCCTGGCACCTCACAGATACCCAGGTAGTGCACGTGTACCTGGTACCTCACATATACCCAGGTGCTACACGTGTGCCTAGTACCTCACAGATACCCAGGTGCTACACGTGTGCCTGGTACTTCACACATACCCAAGTGCTACACGTGTGCCTGGTACCTGAGATACCCAGGTGCTACACGTGTGCCTGGTACCTCACAGATACCCAGGTGCTACACATGTGCCTGGTACCTCACAGATGCCCAGGTGCTACACATGTGCCTTGTACCTCACAGATACCCAGGTGCTACACGTGTGCCTGGTACCTCACAGATGCCCAGGTGCTACACATGTGCCTGGTACTCTTACTTTATTACTTAAAATTTCTCGAGTGGTTTATCACTTGATATATTTAGGCACATGTACAACACTTGGGTATTTTTATTGTGGACACATTTCGCCACACAGTGGCTTCATCAGTCCTATACAAGGAAGAATGTTGAAGATCAGAAGAAGATTGAGGTAATCAGTCCCTCAGCCTGGAGTTGATGTAATCAGTCCATCAATCTTGATGAAGATTGATGGACTGATCACATCAATCTCTTGATCTTCACCATTCTTCCTTGTATTGGACTGATGAAGCCACTGTGTGGCGAAACGTTTCCACAATACAGATACCCAAGTGTTGCCCATGTGTCTAATTTATCAACTTGTCGTTATCTCTACTATCTATGTATTGCTTGTCGTCCCCTCGCTGGTCCTCTACTACCAGGCACAACACAGTTCATAGCACCAACAAAGAACAACGACGACAAAGGGAACACGAAACATAAAAAAGTAAACATTAACTCCACCTTTTCTATCGTCGTGTGAGTCACAGCCGCAGGGAAAACGAACCTTGCAAACGTAAACAAAAGCATTTGCAAGTGGACTAATTGTTTACCGTAATCAGAGTGACCACCCAGCGACGTAATTACACCCAAGGACATTAGGAAACCTTGTTATTAATGCAGCTGTAAGCCAGATCGTCAAGGCACCTAATTACAGCAAGCTAATTACGGGTATCAAATAATTAACATTGCCGTAATCTAGCGGCTTTAATTAGCTTTCGCACAAAGATTTCCAATGTTATTTATGACTTCTAAAGTTCCGCCTTACAAAAAGAGACTTAATTATTTTAAACGCTCGAGAGAGAGAGAGAGAGAGAGAGAGAGAGAGAGAGAGAGAGAGAGAGAGAGAGTATGTTATTATAAAGATGAAGAAGAGAACTGATGGTGTGGGAGGGAAGTAAAGGATAAGAGGTGGAGATAATTAAGGGAGATAGAGTGGGGAGAAGTAGAGAGTGAGGTGGGGAGAAGTAGGAGAGAGTGTAAAGGGAGATAGAGTTGGGGAGAGAGGAGAGAGGAGAAGAGAGAGAAGGAGAGAAAGGAGAGAGAGGGGAGTGGGAAGAGGAGAGAGAAGAGGAAGAGAGAGAAAAGAAGAGAGAGAGGTAAAAGAGGAAAAGAGAAGAAATAGAAAAGAAAGTATAGTAGTAAAGATGATAGGTGGTAGTGAGGAGAAGTAGAGAGATGAGTAGAAGTAGTAGAATAGAGTAGTAAGTAGTAGGAGAGATGATTAGGATGAAGTAAAGTGGGCGAATAGTTTTTAGTAAGATGAAGGTGATGTGGGGAAGTAAACGGTAGGTGGAGATAATTAAGGGGTAGGTGGGGAGAAGTATGGGTAGGTGGGGAGAAGTAGGAGAGATGTAGGGGTAGTTGGGGAGAAGTAGGAGAGATGTAGGGGTAGGTGGGGAGAAGTAGGAGAGATGTAGGGGTAGGTGGGGAGAGGTAGGAGAGATGTAGGGGTAGGTGGGGAGAAGTAGGAGAGATGTAGGGGTAGATAGCAAGTGAGAAGGATAGGCAAGTAGTGAAAGGACAAGTCATAGTAGTAATAGTGGTGGTGGTAGTACTACTAGTAATGACAATAGTAGAATTAGTAGTAGTGGCAGTAGTAATGTAGTGACAGCGGTGACAGCAGCAGTAGTAGTGGCGAAAGTTTTGGTAGTAGCACTGATAGTGATAGTAGTAATAGTTATAACAGTAGTAGTAACAACAGTAATGTGTAGCAGACACAGTAACAACAGTATAGTGATAGTAGTGACAGCAGCAGCAGTAGTAATGGTGTTGGTAGTAGTACTGATAGTGACACTAGTAGTAGTAGCTGTAATAGCAGTAGTAACAACAGTAATGTGTAACAAACACAGTGAGAACAGTATAGTAATAGACTGTAGGAAGAAGTTGGTAGTAAAGGAGGCAAGTGACAAGGAAAGCAAGTGGCAATAAAACAAGTGGTAAATGAAAGAGAGAGTTAATGTGGGAGCTAAGACACGAGCAGTGCCAAGTAAGTGGATGGAGTATAAGTGGTAGAGCCTGGCAGCTATACATGAAAGCTGGCATTAATAAGGTCGAACCATGACCTTGTTTCACCAGAGAGAGAGATAGAGGGAGAAAGGGAAAGAGAGAGAGGGGGGGACCTTTTATGTTTTACCTACGTACCTCAGTTACATTAACTAAACTGTGTAACACATCTACGAGCTTGTCACACTTGTCACATACCACACAGTGTGACAAACCATTTAAGTGCTTGGCACTATTGAAGTGATACCTTCTCTTCTCATGTACTAAAAACAACCCTAAGTAAATCCCAGGGACCAAGTCACACCCAAGAGAGACTGACAGGGACCAAGTCACACCCAAGAGAGACTACAGGGACCAAGTCACAAGAGACTGACAGGACCAAGTCACACCCAGAGAGACTGACAGGGACCAAGTCACACCCAAGAGAGACTGACAGGGACCAAGTCACACCCAAGAGAGACTCACAGGGACCAAGTCACACCAAGAGAGACTCACAGGGACCAAGTCACACCCAAGAGAGACTCACAGGGACCAAGTCACACCCAAAGAGACTCACAGGGACCAAGTCACACCAGGTAGACTCACAGGGACAAGTCACACCCAAGGTAGACTCAAGGGACCAAGTCACACCCAAGAGAACTCACAGGGACCAAGTCACACCCAAGGTAGACTCACAGGGACCAAGTCACACCCAAGGTAGACTCACAGGGACCAAGTCACACCCAAGGGAGACTCACAGGGACCAAGTCACACCCAAGGTAGACTCACAGGGACCAAGTCACACCCAAGGGAGACTCACAGGGACCAAGTCACACCCAAGGGAGACTCACAGGGACCAAGTCACCCAAGAGAGACTCCAGGGACAAATCACACCCCAAAAGAGACTCACAGGGACCAAGTCACACCCAAGGGAGACACACAGGGACCAAGTCACCCAAGAGAGACTCACAGGGACCAAGTCACACCCAAGAGAGACTCACGGACCAAGTCACCCAAGAGACTCACAGGGACCAAGTCACACCCAAGGGAGACACACAGGGACCAAGTCACACCCAAGGGAGACACACAGGGACCAAGTCACACCCAAGAGAGACTCACAGGGACCAAGTCACACCCAAGAGAGACTCACAGGGACCAAGTCACACCCAAGAGAGACACACAGGGACCAAGTCACACCCAAGAGAGACTCACAGGGACCAAGTCACACCCAAGAGAGACTCACAGGGACCAAGTCACACCCAAGAGAGACTCACAGGGACCAAGTCACACCCAAGAGAGACTCACAGGGACCAAGTCACACCCAAGAGAGACTCACAGGGACCAAGTCACACCAAGAGAGACTCACAGGACCAAGTCACACCCAAGAGAACTACAGGGACCAAGTCACACCAGAGAGACTCACAGGGACCAAGTCACACCAAGGAGACACACAGGGACCAAGTCACACCCAAGGGAGACAACAGGGACCAAGTCACACCCAAGAGAGACTCACAGGGACCCAAATCAAAACCAAGAGAGACTCACAGGGACCAAGTCACACCCAAGAGAGACACACAGGGACCAAGTCACACCCAGAGAGACTCACAGGGACCAAGTCACACCCAAGAGAGACTCACAGGGACCAAGTCACACCCAAGAGAGACTCACAGGGACCAAGTCACACCCAAGAGAGACTCACAGGGACCAAGTCACACCCAAGAGAGCTCACAGGGACAAGTCACACCAAGAGAGACTCACAGGGACCAAGTCACACCCAAGAGAGACTCACAGGGACCAAGTCACACCCAAGAGAGACTCACAGGGACCAAGTCACACCCAAGGGAGACACACAGGGACCAAGTCACACCCAAGGGAGACACACAGGGACCAAGTCACACCCAAGAGAGACTCACAGGGACCAAGTCACACCCAAGAGAGACTCACAGGGACCAAGTCACACCCAAGAGAGACACACAGGGACCAAGTCACACCCAAGAGAGACTCACAGGGACCAAGTCACACCCAAGAGAGACACACAGGGACCAAGTCACATCCAAGGGAGACTCACAGGGACCAAGTCACACCCAAGAGAGACTCACAGGGACCAAGTCACATCCAAGGGAGACTCCCAAGGACCAATTTACACCCAAGAGAGACTCACAGGGACCAAGTCACACCCAAGGGAGACTCATAGGGACCAAGTCACACCCAAGAGAGACTCACAGGTACCAAGTCACACCCAAGGTAGACTCATAGGGACCAAGTCACACCCAAGAGAGACTCACAGGTACCAAGTCACACCCAAGGGAGACTCATAGGGACCAAGTCACACCCAAGAGAGACTCACAGGGACCAAGTCACACCCAAGGGAGACTCATAGGGACCAAGCCACACCCAAGAGAGACTCACAGGTACCAAGTCACACCCAAGGTAGACTCATAGGGACCAAGTCACACCCAAGAGAGACTCACAGGTACCAAGTCACACCCAAGGGAGACTCATAGGGACCAAGTCACACCCAAGAGAGACTCACAGGGACCAAGTCACACCCAAGGGAGACTCATAGGGACCAAGCCACACCCAAGAGAGACTCACAGGTACCAAGTCACACCCAAGGTAGACTCACAAGGACCAAGTCACACCTAAGATAGACTCACAGGGACAGAGTCTCACACTGAGTGCTAGCTTCTGGCTTACATCCTGCAGGATGCAGGACGCTGGGTGAGGCAAAGTTGTGTGCCAGACTAACTTGGCCTCAGAGTTCATCAATAACCCTGGACCTGCTGAAGTCCTCCAGCGCCTCACTCCAACTTCTGCTCTTATTATTGTTAAGATCTCGTGGTGTAACACAAGACCTAGTACACTGTCTCTGGCTCAACGCTTCTTATGTACTGAATCCAAAACAGCCACTAGTTTTTTCACAGTGGTTGATTTGCATATTGTAATATCACCTCTTTACTGTGATCTTATTGCATATATATATATATATATATATATATATATATATATATATTTTATATATATATATATATATATATATATATATATATATTATATTCTCCACGCCTGACATGCATTCGCCATTACCTACCAAATACATTTATTTTTAGCCACGATTGCATTAACGGCTAAGCAATAAAATTGCGTTCCGATTCCATTACACTCGCGCGCACGCGCGCAGCCGCAAACTACGCCAGCAATTTTTTGCGCAAAATGCCATAATTTCTGAAAAAAATGTTCCTCTCTTCTTCGCCTGATTTATTTTTGCATGATGTCCTAAATGGTACGTTTACGTGGTAATTAATCACTATGCACTAATTATGCCATAATGACCATAAGCACTATGAACTAATTAAGCCATAATGATCTAACTAAAGCAACTCGTTGCTATGTACTCGTGGTTTTTCTGGTGGCTTTAACCATGGCTTCAGTGTTTATGTCTCAGAATTTTTAAAGTCAGTCATAATGTCTACAATACAGTGTCTTTACTGGGTTATCTTCAAGACAGTAATGTCTTTAGGGCACCCTGGTGTCTTGTGTGACCCAGTAATGTCTTTAGGGCACCATGGTGTCTTGTGTGACCAGTAATGTCTTTAGGGCACCATGGTGTCTTGTGTGACCCAGTAATGTCTTTAGGGCACCATGGTGTCTTGTGTGACCAGTAATGTCTTTAGGGCACCATGGTGTCTTGTGTGACCCAGTAATGTCTTTAGGACACCATGGTGTCTTGTGTGACCAGTAATGTCTTTAGGGCACCATGGTGTCTTGTGTGACCCAGTAATGTCTTTAGGGCACCATGGTGTCTTGTGTGACCCAGTAATGTCTTTAGGGCACCATGGTGTCTTGTGTGACCCAGTAATGTCTTTAGGGCACCATGGTGTCTTGTGTGACCCAGTAATGTCTTTAGGGCACCATGGTGTCTTGTGTGACCCAGTAATGTCTTTAGGGCACCATGGTGTCTTGTGTGACCCAGTAATGTCTTTAGGGCACCATGGTGTCTTGTGTGACCCAGTAATGTCTTTAGGGCACCATGGTGTCTTGTGTGACCCAGTAATGTCTTTAGGGCACCATATTGTCTTGTGTGACCCAGTAATGTCTTTAGGGCACCATGGTGTCTTGTGTGACCCAGTAATGTCTTTAGGGCACCATGGTGTCTTGTGTGACCCAGTAATGTCTTTAGGGCACCATGGTGTCTTGTGTGACCCAGTAATGTCTTTAGGGCACCATGGTGTCTTGTGTGACCCAGTAATGTCTTTAGGGCACCATGGTGTCTTGTGTGACCCAGTAACATATTCAGGACACCCTGGTGTCTTGTGTGACCCAGTAATGTCTTCAGGACACCCTGGTATCTTGTATGACCCAGTAATGTATTCAGGAGACCCTGGTGTCTTGTGTGACCCAGTAACGTATTCAGGACACCCTGGTATCTTGTATGACCCAGTAATGTCTTCAGGACACCCTGGTGTCTTGTGACCCAGTAATTTCAGGACACCCTGGTATCTTGTGTATGACCCAGTAATGTCTTCAGGACATCCTGGTATCTTGTGTGACCCAGTAATGTCTTCAGGACATCCTGGTATCTTGTGTGACCCATTAATGTCTTCAGGACACCCTGGTGTCTTGTGTGACCCAGTAACGTATTCAGGACACCCTGGTGTCTTGTGTGACCCAGTAATGTCTTCAGGACACCCTGGTGTCTTGTGTGACCCAGTAATGTCTTTAGGACACCCTGGTATCTTGTATGACCCAGTAATGTCTTCAGGACACCCTGGTGTCTTGTGTGACCCAGTAATGTATTCAGGACACCCTGGTGTCTTGTGTGACCCAGTAATGTCTTCAGGACACCCTGGTGTCTTGTGTGACCCAGTAATGTATTCAGGACACCCTGGCGTCTTGTGTGACCCAGTAATGTCTTCAGGACACACTGGTGTCTTGTTTGACCCAGTAATGTCTTCAGGACACCCTGGTGTCTTGTGTGACCCAGTAATGCCCTCAGGATACCCTGGTGTCTTGTGTGACCCAGTAATGTCTTCAGGACACCCTGGTGTCTTGTGTGACCCAGTAATGTCCTCAGGACACCCTGGTGTCTTGTGTGACCCAGTAATGTCCTCAGGACACCCTGGTGTCTTGTGTGACCCAGTAATGTCTTCAGGACACCCTGGTATCTTGTGTGACCCAGTAATGTCTTCAGGACACCCTGGTATCTTGTATGACCCAGTAATGTCTTCAGTACACCCTGGTGTCTTGTGTGGCCCAGTAATGTCTTCAGGACACCCTGGTATCTTGTATGACCCAGTAATGTCTTCAGGACACCCTGGTGTCTTGTGTGACCCAGTAATGTCCTCAGGACACCCTGGTGTCTTGTGTGACCCAGTATGTCCTCAGGACACCCTGGTGTCTTGTGTGACAAAGTAATGTCCTCAGGGTGACTAAGCACTGTCTTAAGGGCGGCCTGGTGTCTTGCGTGACCCAGTTTACCAGGGCAGAGTGAGGGCCAGGGAGCCACACCCTCATTGCGTGACCCTTCACCTCCCTGCACTGTACAATCAGTGGAACTCTCCCTGCAGGCACGTGTTGATGTTCTAACTGTAGACATGTGTTGATATTCTCGATTTAGACATGTGCTGATTTTCTCCCTGCATACATGTGATGTCCTCCCTGTAGATATGTATTGATGTCCTCCCTGTACACAGGTTTTGATGTCCTCCCTGTACACATGTTTTTTTGTCCTCCCTGTGTACGTTTTCATGTCCTCCCTGCACACATGTTTTCATGTCCTCCCTGTACACATGTTTTCATGTCCTCCCTGTATACACATTTTGATGTTCTCCATGTAGACATATGTTGATGTTCTCACTGTAGACTTATGATATTCTCCCTGTAGACTTATGCTGATGTTCTCCCTGTGACTTATGTCTGCAGTGAGAACATCAACATAATCTAAGGAAAATCAACATAAGTTACAGGGGGAAATCAACATGGTCTCAGGAGAACATCAACATTGTCTGAGGGAGAACATCAACATATGTTGATGTTCTCCCTGTAGACTTATGTTGATGTTCTCCCTGTAGACTTATGTTGATGTTCTCCCTGTAGACTTATGTTGATGTTCTCCCTTTAGACTTATGTTGATGTTCTTCCTGTAGACTTATGTTGATGTTCTCCCGGACATATGTTGTTCTCCCTGTAGACTTATGTTGATGTTCTCCCTTTAGACTTATGTTGATGTTCTCCCTGTAGACTTATGTTGATGTTCTCCCTGTAGACTTATGTTGATGTTCTCCCTGTAGACTTATGTTGATGTTCTCCCTGTAGACTTATGTTGATGTTCTCCCTGTAGACTTATGCTGACGTTCTCCCTGCAGACATATGTTGATGTTCTCCCTGTAGACTTATGTTGATGTTCTCCCTGCAGACATATGTTGATGTTCTCCCTGCAGACATATGTTGATGTTCTCACTGTAGACTTATGTTGATGTTCTCCCTGCAGACATATGTTGATGTTATCCCTGCAGACATATGTTGATGTTCTCCCTGTAGATTTATGTTGATGTTCTCCTGCAGACATATGTTGATGTTCTCCCTGCAGACATATGTTGATGTTCTCCCTGCAGACATATGTTGATGTTCTCCCTGCAGACATATGTTGATGTTCTCCCTGCAGACATATGTTGATGTTCTCCCTGCAGACTTATGTTGATGTTCTCCCTGCAGACTTATGTTGATATTTTCCCTGCAGACTTATGTTGATGTTCTCCCTGCAGACTTATGTTGATGTTCTCCGTGCAGACTTATGCTGATGTTCTCCCTGCAGACATATGTTGATGTTCTCCTTGCAGACATATGTTGTTCTCCCTGTAGACTTATGTTGTTCTCCCTGTAGACTTATGTTGATCTTCTCCCTGCAGACACATGTTGGTGTTCTCCCTGCAAACACATGTTGATGTTCTCCCTGCAGACATATATTGTTTTCCCTGTAGGCTTATGTTGATGTTCTCCCTGCAGACACATGTTGATGTTCTTCCTGTAGACATATGTTGTTCTCCCTGTAAACACCAGTAAATCTAAGACACAGTGGAGTTGTGTGAAGGAGATGAGTGACCAGCGCCCCACGAGGTCACATGTGTAGGGTTATGTTAGGGTCAACTGTCTTGTACTGGACACTGGGCAGTGACGCTGATGAAAATGAATGAGAGAAAGAGAAAGATAGTGAGAGAGAGAGAGAGAGAGAGAGAAAGATAGTGAGAGAGAGAGAGAGAGAGAGAGAGAGATAGTGAGAGAGAGAAGATAGAGAGAGAGAGAGAGAGAGAGAGAGAGAGAGAGAGAGAGAGAGCTATGTCTGGAGAAAGACCCAAATCTTTATATCCGGCTCGCGCACGGGCATCAGCGGTCATCAACACAGTGTCATCAAGTGTAATATGAGGTGTTAAGGAAGTCATCAACAGTGACATCAACAATACATTACCATGAAGAGATACAAACATACAGGGTTATAAACTATTCCACACTGATAGGGTCAACAGGAAGGGTGGTGGAGTGCGATGTATGTCAGAGATAATTTAAATTGTTGTGGGTCTTGAAAAATTAATTTTGGGTGTGATTTATAGGCCCCCAAACCTTGATAGGAGTGCGGTAGGCTGCTATGGGAGAAATTCATAAGGCGTCTAGATATGAAAATGTTGTGTTAATGGGAGATTTTAACTTTAGACAAATTGATTGGAACAATGTGACAGGAAATATTGAGTCAAGTGACTTTCTTGATACGGTTCAGGATTTTTTAAAACAGTTTGTGACAGAACCATCTAGAGGAAACAATCTGCTTGACTTGGTTCTTGCCAACAAATAATCACTAATTAACAATCTTGAGGTTGTGAAGAGCTTGGGAAAGCGATCACAAATCACTTAGTTTCAATATATCATGGAATTACCCAGATAACTGCAATCAAGTCTCTGTCCCAGACTTCCTTGGCCGA
>WNWK01042668.1:0-15874 GCA_009830355.1 Cherax destructor | reverse complement strand
TAAACAATAAACCCAGCCACCACACCAACCAAGAGTTATCTCCAGGTAAACAATAAACCCAGCTATCCACATACCATCCAAGAGTTATCTCCAGGTAAACAATAAACCTAGCCATCACACACTAACCAAGAGTTATCTACAGGTAAACAATAAACCCAGCCACCACACACAACCAAGAGTTATCTCAGGTAAACAAAAACCCAGCCATCACACATCAACCAAGAGTTATCTCCAGGTAAACAATAAACCCAGCCATCACACACCTAACCAAGAGTTATCTACAGGTAAACAATAAACCCAGCCACCACACAACAACCAAGAGTTATCTCCAGGTAAACAAACCCAGCCATCACACACCAACCAAGAGTTATCTCCAGGTAAACAATAAACCCAGCCACCACACACCAACCAAGAGTTATCTACAGGTAAACAATAAACCCAGCCACCACACAACAACAAAGAGTTATCTCCAGGTAAACAATAAACCCAGCCACCACACAACAACAAAGAGTTATCTCCACGTAAACAATAAACCCAGCCACCACACAACAACAAAAAGTTATCTCCAGGTAAACAACGACTACCGAGTAATGTACACAACCACTAGCAGGGGAATAATGTATTAATAGTTCTGGTGTTAATACTGACGCTGCTAGTGATATTCCTGCTATTTCTCATATTGAAGCTACTGCTGCTGCTGCTCCTGCTGCTGCTGCTGCTGCTACTGCTGCTGCTGCTACTGCTGCTGCTGCTACTGCTGCTGCTGCTCTGCTGCTGCTGCTGCTGCTGCTGCTGCTGCTGCTGCTCCTGCTACTGCTGCTGCTGCTGCTGCTATTGCTACTTGCATTACTACTTCTACCACTACTACTTTTACTAGTACGACTACTACAACCACCACTACACCACCACTACTACCATCACTACTACCACCACCACTACTACCACACTCCTACTACTAATATTACAACTACAACTACTATTACTGCCACTATTACAATTGTAATACCAGTACTACTACTACTACCACTACTGCCACTACCACTACTACTACTACTACACCTGCTGCTGCAATTCCAAATTCTACTAGTTATGCTTCTATTAATGTTTTTAGTTATAATATTAAGCAGTGAAATATTATAATTATTATTATTAATTGTTATTATTATAATTATTTTAATTATTTATTATTATTATTATTATTAATTATTTTTATTATTATTATTATAATAATTATTATTTTAATAATTATTATTATTATCATTATTATTATAATTATTTATAATTATTATTATTATTATTTGTATTAATTATTTTTATAATTATTATTATTAATTGTTATTATTTTTTATTATTATTATAATTATTCATTATTATTATTATTATTATTATTATTATTATTATTATTAATTATTATTATTATTACTATTATTAATTATTATAATTATTATTATTATTATTACTATTTTATTTCTTTCTCCATATTGCTATTAATTTATTAAATTTAACATTATTCTCCATGGAAAAGTGGAACAGAATTCTTCCTCCGTAAGCCATGAGTGTCGTAATAGGCGACTAACATGCTGGGAGCAAGGGCTTATAACCACTTCTCCTGTATACATTACTAACAGGCTGGGAGCAGGGGCTTAAACCACTTCTCCTGTATACATTACTAACATGCCGGGAGCAAGGGCCTTATAACCACTTCTCCTGTATACATTACTAACAGGCTGGGAGTAAGGGGCTGGTAACCACTTCTCCTGTATACATTACTAACTTTAAAACGAGAAACTTCCTTTTTTCTTTTTATGTCTCCCTTCCTTAGTGGGATACAGCCAGGTTGTTAAAAAATAATCACTAGTACTAAAAATAATAATAATAATAAAAATAATAATAATAATAATAATAAATATAAAATACATAATATTATATTACTATTGTTTCCATTATTATTATTATTATTATTATTATTATTATTATTATTATTATTATTATTATTATTATTACAACTATTTATGTAACTATTTATGTTATTATTATGTAATTATTATTAAGGAATAGCTCCGATAACTTTCGAAAAGTAAAGGTCAAATAATAAATAACTTAATTTCCATTCAAAAGATAATTAATAATAATACTTTATTACTTATTACTTGGTGTGTGTTGGTTACTTCTAGGAAAAGTTACTAATTTTGAATGAGTTCTTGCTAATTAACCACTTTTACCTATTCGGCACCTGGGGTTACACTGGAATAAGGCCACAGCATTTAAAGGGAATGGTTAATCCAGTTATCAGGGAGATTGCAGAGACACAGCTGTCAGAGATCACAAGGTTCATCAACAATTCCTTGACTGGTCTGATTCCTGACGAAATTAAACCTTTATTTTTTGGTGCATCACTTTGTGCCTTAAAAGAAGGATGGAGGAATTAGGCCAATCGCAGTGGGCAACACTTTTCGCCGCCTCGTTTCTAAAGCTGCTGTCAGAAGTATTTGCGCAGAGGCAGCCATCATGCTTCAACCAAACCAGCTTGGCTTTGGGGTCTCTCAAGGAAGTGAAGCAGCAGTTCATGCAACAAGGGCGTATATCAACAACCTGCCTGAGGACAATGCAGTGGTAAATTAGATTTCAAGAATGCATTTAATCTCCTGAAAAGAGACGTGGTATTAGCAGCGGTACACGAACATTTCCCGGGTCTCTTCCTTTGTTTCAGCTGGATATAGCAAGGAATCAATGCTCCTGTTTGGAGAGCATGAAATCACATTATTAGAGGGTGTCCAGCAAGGGCGCCTCTCGCTCCATTTCTCTTCTGTATAGCAGTTGGGGAAATCACAGTCAGACTGACCAGTGAGCTAAACATCTGGTTCCTGGATGATGGCACACTAGAAAGTACAAAGGAGTCCCTTCTAGATGATCTTACACAGGTGATGACACGGGGACAAGAAATGGGTCTCATCCTGAATCCATCCAAATGTGAAATCATCTCAGTCAATCAACAAGTGATAGATGCAGTGATATCAAAACTACCAGGAGCAACAGTCATTGCCCCTACTAATAGTGTCTTGCTTGGAGCACCTCTGGGAAGCGATGCCATTGACACAATTCTCAGGAAGAAACTGGAAGAATTGAGGAGAATGGAACAACGAATAGGCAATCTTGACACCCATGATGCCTTGTACCTTCTCACAAAATGCCTGAGTCTGCCCAGGTTGACATATTTCCTAAGATGTGCTCCTTCATATGATAACACTATACTGCACGAATATGACAGTATCCTGAGGCAGATCTTTACTAAAGTACTTAACCTTACTCTAGAAGATGGGCAGTGGGACCAAGCTACACTCCCAGTCAGACTAGGAGGCATTGGTGTCCGCAAGTCATCTCAGATTGCGCTACCTCCTTTCCTGTCTCCATGCATTGCATCCAGAGGGCTTGTAGCAGCGATTCTATCTGAACATCTTAGGGACAAGATTGGAATCCGTGACCAAAAGTTCGTCGACGGAGCCAAGATCTGGGATAATCTAACAGGCTCTGAAACCAGACCTGCTCCCCCCAACAACTACGAACAGTCGCACTGGGATGGCCCAATAGTAGAGAATATAGCCTCAGCAATGCTTCAGAATGTGTCAGGGAAGGATAGAGCCAGCCTCCTGGCAGATAGAGCTCCTTATGCAGGGGACTTTCTGTTGGCTGTTCCCAACTCCAGCCTTGGCACACGCCTCGACCCACAGACCATCCGTATTGGTGTTGCCCTTCGACTTGCCGCCCCTATTCTCGCCGAACACAGGTGTATTTGTGGGAGTGAAGCAGCAGACCGATTCGGGTACCATGGTCATGTGTGTCGTAAATCCGAGGGAAAGATTGCATGACATGAAGAGGTTAATAACATTATCAAGAGGAGCCTCAAAACAGCTGGATGCCCAGCAGCAAGGGAGCCACCCCAACTATGCAGATCTGATGGCAGCCAATTATTATTATAATCAAAAGAAGCGCTAAACCACAAGGGTTATACAGCACGGCAGGGCAGGACAGGATGCAGGGAGAATGGATTGTAAGAGGGAGATGGATGATTAGTAGGGTATGGAGTGCAGCAGGACAGTGGATAGTGCAGGGATAGAGGATAGCAAGAGATCGAGGAAGAAGGGACTGAGGGAGGTGATAAAGGTATAATCTTCAGAGTTTGTGTAGTAAGTCAGTTTCTGTCAAAAAGTCAACGAGAGAGTCAGGATTAAAGGAGGGTCCATCTGCAAGAAGGGAAGGTAAAGAAAGGGCCGCAGAGCGAAGACGCCGTTGGAGGTAAATTCTGCGTGCTCGTTGATATAGTGGGCAGTCCAACAGATTATGTCGAACCGACACTGGAACCTGACAATGCTCACAGAGAGGGGCAGGGAGCCTCTCCATGAGATACCCGTGAGTAAGACGAGTGTGGCCGATGCGAAGACGGGAGAGTGTAGTCTCCCAACCTCGACATTGGTGACAAGAAGAAGGCCAGAAACCTATACTCGGTTTAATAGAGAGAAGTTTGTTATTTAGCAGGTCAGACCAGCGTTGTTGCCAACGGGTGCGAAGGTGGGTAGCAATGACCGCAAAATAGTCCGTGAAAGGAACACCTCTATATGATACTGGAAGGTCATGTACTGCTGACCGCGAAGCAGTGTCTGCCTGTTCACATTGCATTGTACATCAACATGACAAGGGACCCAACAAAAAACAATATATTTGTGCTTGCTAGAGATACGGCGTAACCAAAGTTGGATACGAAGAACTAGGGGGTGAGGTGTATAAATTTTACGGATAGCCTGTAAAGCACTAAGGGAGTCTGTAACGACCACAAATGGTGACACAGGCATAGATGCAATAAGGATAAGTGCCACAAGAATGGCATACAATTCAGCCGTAAATATGCTAGCCGAGGGTAATAGATGCCCTCCCACGATGCTGTCCGGAAACACTGCTGTGAATCCGATGCCGTCAGATGAATTTGAACCATCGGTGTATACTGCGATGGCATGGGAATGAGAACGGAAGTGGTCTACAAAAAAAGAGCGAGAAGCCACCGTAGGTAGTTGGGCTTTCGCGCAAAGTAGAGGAATAGAACAGACAGGGACAGCAAGAACTTCCCAAGGGGGTAGGGGAAAGTGAGAAGCCACATGAACATATAAAGGCGGTAGCTGAAGGGAAGACAAGAGTGAATGGAGACGAAGAGAGAAGGGACGAAGTAAACAGGGGCGACGAACAAATAACGAGCGTCTACTAACATCTGTGACAATCCTATACATGGAAGGATTGCGGAGGTCATGAGAGCGAACATAATAGCGAATGCAATGTGCATCACGACGTTCGGACAAGGATGGAATGTTCGCTTCTACAAAGAGGCTCTCAACCGGGTAGGAATGAAATGCACCAAAGCATAGCGTAATCCCTGGTGATGGATGGGATTAAGTCTGGAAAGAGTAGCAGGGAGGCCGCTGAATATATCTGGTCACCATAATCGAGTTTCGATAAAATTAGGGCTGAATGCAGGCGAAGGAGAGTTCTACGAACCGCCCCCCAAGAAAGGTGTGCCAGGGTTTTAAGGAGGTTCAGCCGGCTGTGACACGTTGCCTTCAGAGAGGTAATGTGAGGTTTCCAGGACAATCTACGGTCAAACAGGAGGCCGAGAAACCTGACTGTATCACGTTCTGGGATACATGAGCCCTATAGGTACAATGGATGATCAGAGACCACTGAACGTCTAGTAAACGTAATTTGATGAGTTTTGCCACTAGAAAATTTAAACCCCTGAGTGGTGGCCCAATCGGAAACCCGGTTGACTGCATGCTAGAGGGAAACTGCAATGAGGTGGCAGTCAGCACCCGCACAAGCTATAGCAAAGTCATCCACATAAAGCGATGACCAAATATTGGATGGGAGAACAGATGCCAGATTATTTATAGCAAGCAGAAAGAGAGTTGTGCTCAGAACACAACCCTGGGGGACACCTTCAGCTTGGACAAATTCCGGGGGAAGCTCATTACCAACCCGGACACGGAAATGGCTTTCAGTTAAGAAGGCCTTAAGGAAAAATAGTAGTTTTCCTCGGAGGCCTAAGGAATGGCCATGGGCCAAGATATTATACCTCCAGGTTGTGTCATAAGCCTTCTCCAGGTCGAAAAAGATGGCGATAACCGAGTGGTTATTTGCAAAAGCATTTCGAATATACGTATCCAAGCGCAGTAAGGGGTCAATGGCAGAACGGCCTTTACGAAAGCCATATTGACTAGTGGAGAAACTATTGTGCGTCTCTAAATACCACATCAAACGTCTATTAACTAGATGTTCCATCACCTTACAAACTGCACTGGTAAGAGCAATGGGACGGTAGTGAGAGGTATCACGTCCCGTAGTACCCGGTTTGCGAAAAGGGAGAACAATAGCAGACTTCCACAGCTGGGGAAGAACTTCTTGCGACCATATAAGATTAAAGAGTCGTAAGAGGACAGTAAGAGCAGACTGATGTAAATGCTGTAGCATACGAATATGTATGCCGTCTGGCCCAGCTGCCGATGATCGGCAAGCAGAGAGTGTTGCCTCTAGTTCTTGAAGGGTAAAAGGCACATTATAAGATTCTTCTCTAAGAGAAGAAAAATCTAAGGGCTTTAACTCGCTGGCAGACGTAGAAGAAAGGAACGAGGGGCATAGATGGAGCCCCTGAGAAATCCGAACCAGATGATTACCAATTTCAGTGGCAACGGCAAGAGGGTGTGCTATATCGACACCAGCAACCTGAAGAACAGGAATCGGGTCGGGGGAGAATTTACCACTCAATTTCCGCACTTTCTTCCAGACTGCACTCATTGAGGAAGCCGAAGTGACAGTAGAAACGTAATCTCGCCAGCAAGTGCGTTTAGCGTCACATATGACATAGGGGAGCAATTGCTCTCTTCTGCTTAAAATCAAGGAGTCTCTGTGGTTCTGTTATACGGATACCTGCCCACGCAGCGCGTTTCAAACGTACTGCCCGAGCACAAGCAGGAGACCACCAAGGCAAGCACTTCTGAGAATGCTTGCCCGAGGTTTGGGGGATAGAATGTGAAGCTGCTGTGAAGACGGAGGACGAAAAGAGATGTAAAACCTCATCAATGGAGGACGAGGAAGGAACCTCATGAAAGGCAGTAAAATGTGCATAAAAGTCCCATTTCGCCCAGTCAAATTGCCAGCGTGGGCTACGAGGAGGTCGAAAATACGAAGGGGACTTAAGGATGATTGGGAAATGATCGCTGTCATGTAAGTCCAGAAGGACAGACCAAGTGAAGTCAAGGACAGTTGACGAAGAGCAGATGGAGAGATCGATACAGGAGAAAGAATGAGTTCGAGGTTCAAAATGGGTAGGAGTACCCGTATTTAAAACATGGAGGGGGAGAGAAGCAAGAAATGCCTCCAACTGAACGCCACGGGAGTCACAGTGCGACCCTCCATAGAGAAAATGATGTGCGTTAAAATCGCCAAGTAATATGAGGGGCGGCGGCAAGGAAGAAACCAGAAAATCAACATCTGGGATAGACAATGCTCGCGAAGGGGAGAGATATAAAGAACAAAGTGTATACCACTTATTCAAGTGGATACAGGCTGCGGAGTAATGTAGAGAAGAATGAACATAGAGCTGACGGTATGGAACACCAGTGCATATAAGATGAGCACTTTTGTTAAAGGTTCCATCGGATAAAGGATCCGAGGAATACAACAAATCATAGCCTGAAAAGGGCCGTATAACAGAGGATTGCAATTTGGGTTCTTTCAAACAGACACCAACAGTGGAAAACTGGGAGAGCAACACCTGAAGCTCACCTCGGTTACCCCTGAGGCCTCGGATATTCCACTGCAAATAAGCCATGATTTATGGAGAGAAAGACATAAGTCGAAGTTAGAGGTATCTATGGACTAGGGTTAGAAAAGTCCATGTGTGGAGGCAGCGGAAGATCTGTAATCAAAGAAGGAGTGGGACGCTGTGAAGGAAGGAGGGGGTAGACGGAGAAGAGAGAGGAGGAGGAACCGGAGGTGGAGCGGTGTCCATGAACAATTCAGTCTCTGAAAGAAATCCTGCAATAGCCTACAGCGTTTCAGGAGTCATAGATGCAGGATGTGGGACCACATTAGAGATGAAAGGAGGAGGAGTGTGAGCGACAATCTGGGAGACCATAGACGGTACAAAAGTAGAGAGCGTGGGGATGGAAGAGGAGACTGTCGAAGGGGCTTGTTAGGTGACAGGAGTGGAAGCGGCCTGGGGCGGGGCAGTCAAGGAAGGAACCTGGGAGGGGACAGGGGATGAAGACATTGAACTAGGAGGAGGATGAACCTCCACACACGTTACAGAAATAGTTGGAGGTGAAGAACCCGGCAATGTGGATTTTTTGCCGGACTTATGAGAAGAAGGGGGGCGCTTAGGTTTAGGTGAACGAGGGCGTGTAGACACAGAACTGTGCGAGTGAGTAGAGGAAGAGGTGTGGATAGTATGAGATGCCGAGAACAGCAAAAGAACTTGAGACAGGGGTGACTAAGGATGGGGCGACCACAGAGGAAGCCTGGGAAGTTCGGACCCCACAAGTGGGGCGATGTTTAGCAATGCGAGAATAGGAAATACGGGAAGTCTCCCTTGAAGGTGTAGATGAGAGACGGCCATAGCGTATGAGAAGCCTTCCGCCTCTTTGAGACAACGGATTTCCCGCTCATTCAGGTAAACCTGACAACGGCAAGAGTATGATGGATGTGCCTCATGACAGTTAAGGCAAGAGGGAAGTAGATTACAAGAAGGACTGGCATGGTCGTCAGCACCACAGACTGGGCATTCGGTCATGGACCTGCAATATTTCGCTGGATGACCAAAACGCCAGCAGTTTCTACACTGTTGCATTGTAGGGGTTACCTTTCGATCTTGTAAACGTTGACCTGCAATGCAGACCGAAGGTGGAAGTTCATGGCTGTCAAATGTTAAACGAGCTATATTGCAAGGATAACATCTTCGCTTATTGGCAGGGAGGACAAAAGTGTCAACTTTAAGGATAGGGAGTTCTTGGAGCTCATGCTGCTCCAAAATGTCATCACCAAATGTTTGGAAATTCCATTGGACAATGGTGTGGGGAAAAATGACAGTACCACTACAAGAATTGAAAGAATGATGCTTGTCAATAGTGATAGGAATAGTATCTATGGTCGTAAGGAGGGAAAGATCTCGAGCTTGGCAAACATTCTGGACCGTGATGATGCGAGTGCCGCTCTTGAGAGCATGAAATGAGATATCTTTACCTACATGGCATAGGAGAGCTTTACCAATACTATGATCGGAAAGATAGGTATTAGGAGAGGTCGGTCATAGAGTAAAAAACTTTGTCCTATTGAGTAGTATGAAACAGAGCATTTAAGGGGAGTGCGTGACGAGCTGGTCGTTTCTGAGATGAATGAGCAGGAAGTGTCGAATCGTCATGCAAGGGTCTTGGTCGTTTGGATGGGGGACTGGAGGCAGTCCGACATGTGACGGGCGGGCAATTTGAAAATTGCTGCACCGATAAGGGGTAAGCTGGACTCAAGGTCAGAGAATAGTGAAAGTCAGACATATCGAAAGGGCCAGTCGGAACCCCAGTACCTGAAGCAGCTGACGAACCGGCACCAGCAAGAGGTACAGGGGTATTAGAGTTGTCCGAAGAGTTGTCCATTAACGAGGTAAGGTCAGAACTAGGTGTGGTATCAAGAAGGGGCCTGGGGGTAGGTTCACGGAATAGGGCATCCATGGTTAGGTTACTTCTTTCTTTTTGTTTCTAAGAAAAAAAAAAGAAGAAAAGTAAATAAAAATAAAAAAAAGAATAAAAAAGGGGGAACATGGAGGAATAGCTCCTAGGAGGAATGAAAGGGGCGTAAATCCCCCTCCACGCCCAAGAGAACCTCAACACCGCAAGTAGTGCAGATGCTGCATGGAACCCGTGCCATACCCTACCCTTCATGCCAGTAAACCAGCAATCCAGGATAGCAACCTCACATCCACCGAGCCACCTCGGTGGACAAAAGAGAGGGCGGCCGGATATCCGCCACAAAGCATACCCCCTTCGGCCACCACCCTCGGAATCCGAAAGGTGGCCTCCAGAGATACACCCGTCGCCCGAAAGATACCCAAGGCCACCCCCTGGGAGACCGAGAGGGATCGGGACATCCCCAGGCAATCCAGATTCCACGGCAAACTACACCACCGCCAAGGACCTCAACGGAATGGGATGGACCACGATACCCTTCCCCCTACCTAGGAACTAGAATGCCTGTGGAGAGAAGCTCCCAGGGTAAAAATGGGAAGGAAATAAGGGAGGGATGAGGAGGAAGAGGAGGAAACGGAAAAAAGGGAGGATGGATGAGATGGGATAGGGGAGGGGGATTGGGGGGTAATTAGGTTCGGTCTGAGGAAGAAGACCAAAAGGTCTAATTCCTCAGACCAAGAGCCTCTTCACCACGCCAAGGAGCCCCCCTTGAAGAGGTGATGGCAGCCAAAAGCGTCCAGATGGTATCACCCTTCAAGCCTGGACAGACGGCAAGCAGTTGGTGTGGGACTACACATATGCATCTACCTTTTCTGATACCTATCTCCAATACACCAGGGAGGAAGGAGGGGCAGCTGCCAGCTTCAGGGAGTCCCAAAAGTCGAGAAAATATGGAAAACTTGCCCATCATTATATGTTTGTTCCCATTGGCTCGGAGACCCTTGGCTCAATGGGAAAGAGTGCATCTAAGTTCCTCAAGGAGCTGGGCAAAAGACTCAACAGGGTAACTACTGATCCCAGGGCAGCTAGTTTTCTGTTCCAACGACTCAGCGCTGCTGTTCAGAGGAGTAATGCCTGCTATATTTTGGGCACGCGCCCCAGCTCTGAGGAGCTGGATGAGATTTTCGAATTATAATCAGTGACAAACATGAAACAATATGTACTAGACATGTATCTCTCACACCTCATGTACTGTATATGCCATCTTTATATCAACAATGTGTCTCTTAAATCTTTTGTACCATATTATGTAATAAAATATATACTTATATATATATATATATATATATATATATATATATATATTTTTATATTATATACATAAAAAAATTTATAATATATATATATATATATATATATATATATATATATATATATATATATATATATATATATATATATATATATATATAAAGTGTGTGTAAGTCCACTCACTTAACTGTGCTCACTTAATTGTGGCTGCAGGAATCAAGTCACAACTCCTGGCCCCTCCTGTTCACTGGTCGCTACTAGGTCACTCCCCACCTGCTCCATGAGCTTTATCATACCTCTTCTTAAAGCTATGTATGGATCCTCCCTCCAGTACATCACTTTCCAAACTACTCCACTTCTGGCCTTAGGAATGACCCTTGTGGAACCCCACTCGTAACATTCGCTCCTTCTGAAACCTCACCACGTAGCATCACTCGTTGTTTACTTCCTGTCATAAGAAAATAAGAACATAAGAAAAGAGGAACACTGCAGAAGGCCTGTTGGCCCATACTGGGCAGGTCCTTCACAAATCCAAACCACTAACAGAATATTTTCCCAACCCACTTTAGTTCTACCCTAACAATAAGCTCTGATATATCCACCAACTCATGTGCAAGTCCCACTCAAATCCAACCCCTCTCCTGCACCCATCCAAGCCAAACGTGAAACTACCCAAGGTTTTAGCTTCAGTAACTCCACCAGGCAGACTGCTCCACTCATCAACTACCCTATTTCCTAATCAATACTTTCCTATATCCCTTCTAAATCTAAACTTATCCATTTTGAATCCATTATTGTGGGGTCTCTCTTGGAGAGATATCCTCAAGATCTTATTTATATCGCCGTTGTTAATACCCATCTTCCACTTGTATACCTCGATCATGTCTCCCCTCATTCTTCGTCTTACAAGTGAATGTAATTTAAGCGTCTTCAATCTTTCTTCATACGGAAGATTTCTAATGCTATGAATTAATTTTGTCATTCTTCACTGAATTTATATTCATTCTGTAATATGGAGACCAGAACTGAGCTGCGTAATCTAGGTGAGGCCTTACTAATGATGTATAAAGCTGTAATATAACCGCTGGACTTCTGTTGCTTACACTTCTTGATATAAATTCCAATAATCTATTTGCTTTACTACGCACGCTTAGGCATTGCTGTCTTGGTTTAAGGTCGCTACATACAAGTCCTTCAATCTGTATAAGTTCTACTTATTAACTTTGTGCTTAGTTATGACACCAGCTTAGAACTGCATATCTACAGAACTTCATCTGCCACTTCGACCACGATAGTTTGTCTAAATCCTCCTGAAGTTCCATGACATCTACGTTTGAATCGATTATCCTACCTATCTTCGTGTCATCAGCGAATTTGCTCATATCACTAGTAATTCCCTCGTCAAGGTCATTGATATATATTATAAACAACAACGGGCCTAAGACTGATCCCTGTGGAACGCCACTTGTTACCTGGAACGCCACGTATTCATTTATTCTATGATCCATTACAGTACCTTTCCTGCCTGCTCCTCTAGCTTTACACTAATTTCTTGAGTGGAACTGTGTCGAAAGTCTTCTTACTGTCCAAGAAAATATAGTCTTCCACCCATCTTTCTCTTCTGTCACTTTGTCGTAAAGCCTCCAGAAAGTTTGTGTCACAGGATTTTCCTTTCCTTGATCTTGTAGTGGTTAATTAACATCGTCCCGACTATTTTACAAACAAAGTTAGCACATTTGTTTTGTGTAACCAAGTCGGAGACCAAGTATTAACCCTATGACTTTTAGGTCCACATATATTCCACTTGCCATGATTGTATTTTGTTAGTCTGAGTAGAATTTCCTTGGATTCGTTTGTTTCCTTAAATCTTGAAGCATGAGCTCCTTCACACTGCCGTTGAGAATGAACACTGTTTTCAAATTGACTTTGCTGGAATTGATGAATAACCTGCGTTCATCAGAACGGTGTTCGTAGTTCGGTGCCTACATAAGACCATTCACATCAGCGGAGAAATACACACCATTCTCTATTTGAGAGAACGCAGACAAACAAGGTTGTAAGTGTGATTCATGCAGTTCTGTCTTCTGCTTTGATAGGACAAGGTCCCTGTCAAGGTCATTAAACTCCTGTTGAGTCATTAAGTGAGACTGATTCATGTGGTTCATAAAGGACAGTGTTATCAGTTTTATCAAAAGGTGAGGTTCAGTTTCTTGAACAATAAGCGTAACAGGTATAGGAGGGTCTTAATATTGACTAACAATCTGAATATGTTATCTTGTTCTTGTTTTTCATCGAGAACTCAGCATTTAACTCAAGCAGGAGTAAAGAGTCATTCAGGTGAGTCTTGGGATCTTGTCACAACACTGGGACAATATTGGTGTGTTTCCTTCTGAGTCAATCCAGTGGTACGAGCAGTACAGCATATGTGTGGAGCCTATGTTTTATATGTGTGGAGCCTATGTTTTATATGTGTGGAGCCTATGTTTTATATGTGTGGAGCCTATGTTATATATGTGTGGAGCCCATGTTTTATATGTGTGGAGCCTATGTTTTATATGTGTGGAGCTTATGTTTTATATGTGTGGAGCTTATGTTTTATATGTGTGGAGCCTATGTTTTATGTGTGGAGCATGTTTTATATGTGTGGAGCCTATGTTTTACATATGTGGAGCCTATGTTTTATATGTGTGGAGCCTATGTTTTATGTGTGGAGAATGTTTTATATGTGTGGAGTCTATGTTTTATGTATGGAGCCTATGTTTTATGTGTGGAGCCTTTGTTTTATATATGTGGACCCTATGTTTTATATGTGTGGAGCCTATGTTTTATATGTGTGGAATCTGTTTTATATGTGTGGAGCCCATGTTTTATGTGTGTGGAGCCTATGTTTTATATGTGTGGAGCCTATGTCTTATGTGTAGAGCCTGTTTTATATGTGTTGATTCTATGTTTTATGTGTGGAGCCTGTTTTATATGTGTGGAGACTATGTTTTATATGTGTGGAGCCTATGTTTTATGTGTGGAGCCCATGTTTTATGTGTGGAGCCTTTGTTTTATATGTGTGGAGTCATTGCCAGATCATCCGGGCTGTGGTTCGTACGTTGGACTACGTGCAGCCAGCAGTAACAGCCTCGTTGATAAGGCCCTGATCCACAGGGAGGCCTGGTATGGACCAGGCCGCGGTGACGTCGATCCCCGTAATGCCCTCCAGGTAGCCTATGTTTTATATGTGTGGAGCCTATGTTTTATATGTGTGGAGAATGTTTTATATGTGTGGAGTCTATGTTTTATGTGTGGAGCCTATGTTTTATATTGTGGAGCTCTATGTTTTATATGTGTGGAGCCTTGTTTTATATGTGTGAGTCATGTTTTATAGTGTGGAGCCCATGTTTTATTGTGTGAGCCCATGTTTTATATGGTGAGCCTATGTTATGTGTGAGCCTGTTTTATATGTGTGGAGCCTATGTTTATATGTGTGGAGCTATGTTTTATTGTGGAGCCCATGTTTTATAGTGTGGAGCCTATGTTTTATGTGTGAGCCATGTTTTATATGTGTGGAGCCTATGTTTTATATGTGTGGAGCCTATGTTTTATGTGTGGAGCCTATGTTTTATATGTGTGGAGCCTATGTTTTATATGTGTGGAGCCTATGTTTTATATGTGTGGAGTCTTTTTTATGTGTGGAGTTGATGTTTTATGTGTGTGGAGCCTATGTTTTATATGTGTTGAGTCTATGTTTTATATGTGTGGAGCCCATGTTTTATATGAGTGGAGCCTATGTTTTATATGTGTGGATTCTATGTTTTATATATGTGGAGCCATGTTTAATATGAGTGGAGCCTATGTTTTATATATCTGGAGCCTTTCTTTCATATGTATGGAGCCTTTGTTTTATATGAGTGGAGACTATGTTTTATATTTGTGGAGCCCATGTTTTACATGTGTGGAGCCCATGTTTTATATGTGTGGAGTCTATGTTTTATATGTGTGGAGCCTATGTTTTATATGTGTGGAGTCTGTTTTATATGTGTGGAGCCCATGTTTTATGTGTGTGGAGCCTATGTTTTTATGTGTGGAGCCTTTTTATGTGGAGCCATGTTTTATATGTGTGGAGTCTATGTTTTATGTGTGGAGCCTATGTTTTATGTGTGGAGCCTTATGTTTTATATGTGTGGAGCCTATGTTTTATGTGTGGAGCCTGTTTTATATGTGTGGAGACTATGTTTTATATGTGTGGAGCCTATGTTTTATGTGTGGAGCCCATGTTTTATGTGTAGAGACTTTGTTTTATATGTGTGGAGCCCATGTTTTATATGTGTAGAGCCTATGTTTTATATGTATTGAACCCATGTTTTATATGAGTGGAGCCTATGTTTTATATGTGTGGAGTCTATGTTTTATATGTGTGGAGCCTATGTTATATATGTGTGGAGTCTATGTTTTATATGTGTGGAGCCCTTGTTTTATATGAGTGGAGCCTATGTTTTATATGTGTTGAGTCTATGTTTTATATGTGTGGAGCCCATGTTTTATATGAGTAGAGCCTATGTTTTATATGTGTGGATTCTATGTTTATATATGTGGAGCCCATGTTTTATATGAGTGGAGCCTATGTTTTATATATCTGGAGCCTTTCTTTCATATGTATGGAGCCTTTGTTTTATATGAGTGGAGTCTATGTTTTATATTGGGAGCCCATGTTTTATATGTGTGGAGCCTATGTTTTATATGTGTGGAGTCTATGTTTTATATGTGTGGAGCCTATGTTTTATATGTGTGGAGCCCATGTTTTATATTAGTGGAGTCTATGTTTTATATGTGTGGAGCCATGTTTTATGTGTGGAGCC
>WNWK01042667.1:0-15874 GCA_009830355.1 Cherax destructor | reverse complement strand
CATCATGCTCAGCTTCTGTGGCACCACATATTATGATATCATCCAAATAGGATGCTACACCTTCCAATTTAACAAACAATTGGGAAATAATTTTTTGGAAAATACCAGGAGATAAGGAAATTCCATAAGGTAGTCTCTTATATTTAAAAAGTCCCACGTGGTTATTAATTACTAAAAATTGTTGGCTAATCTCATCTACAGGTATCTGTAAATAAGCATCCTTTAAATATAATGTTGTAAATATTTTGCCTTTAGTAAGTAAGTAAGTTTATTCAGGTATACACAAATAAAGTTACATAGATTATCATACATAGCAGCATATGTGTAGAAAACCCAGGATAACCCAAAAAAAGTCAGACAAAGTGACTTATTACCATTGGGGTCCTTTTAATACCTTATTATTATACAATGTATGAGATATCTTATTATACTATAAAGGATATATACTAGGAATAAGGTAAAAAGAGTTATTTACATTTACATGTGTGTTAGCTAAAAAAATAAAAAATCATTCTCCTCCCTTTCTGTCGCTACATTCATTAGATACCTTTTGGCTCTCTTCTTGAACTGGCTGATGCTATGACTGGCTTTGACATGTGCAGGCAGTCTGTTTCATTCCTTTATTGCTGTACAATAAAAGGTGTTTGAAGCCTGGCCACTGACTGTGGGTACTACAAAGTTGTGCTCTCTCTCCCTAGTACTATGACTGCTTTGGTTCCCAGCCTTGACAAAATTGGCAGCAAGATATTCTGGACACTGCGAGCAATTTTATAAACTTGGTTTAACTTCAGTTGTTTTACTCTGTCTTCAATATTCAGCATATCCAATTGTTGTATTCATCCTGGCCTACATGTTCTCTTGGTCCCAGGTCCAGGATGAATCTTACCATTTTGTTCTGGGTGATTTGCAGTTTATCTTTCATTTTTTTTTTTTTTTTTGTCAAGGCAGAGTACCATGAAGAGCAAGCGTAGTCCATATGACATTGTATAAGGGCTAGACATAGGGTCCTGCGAGCCTCAGTAGGTAGACACTGTGCTTGTCTGTAGAGGAACTTCAGTCTGGCATTCGCTTTCTTTACTAAGCTGTTCCCTATCAGTTCTCCTGACGTGCATGGGTCAAGGGATTCCCAGATATTTTACTGAGGAAACTGAAGTGATGGATTCCCCATTACACCGGACATTAAAATTATTTACCCTTCTCAGTTTATGTTTCGTGCCAAAGAGTATGGCTTCTGTTTTCCCGAGGTGTAACGATAGTTTGTTGTCTACTAACCATTTGCTGCAGGACTCCAGTTCCAGTGTTAATACATTAGCTATATCTTGTGGGTCTTTATCTGACACTAACAGAGCACTGTCATCCGCATACAGTAGGAGTTTGCACTTGACACTGATGGGCATGTCATTTACATAACAGAAATAATAAGGGCCCCAGAATACTACCTTGGGGAACTCCACATGCTATCGGAAGGGGTTCTGATTCTGTTTTGTTGATTTTGACAATTTGTTTCCTATTGCTAAGATAGGACTTAAACCAGTCTATGGAACCTATGCCAATAGCTTGATGTTTCTTACATAATATATTGTGGTTGACAGTACTGAAGGCCTTTTACAAGTCTAAGGTGACCATTCCTATGAGGTTCCCTATCGGTATTTCAGTTCTCATGTAATCCATCAGATTAATTAGGGAGGTGTCGGTTGAGTAAGATCTCCTAAAGCCTGATTGGTAACTATGGAGAATGTTGTTGTCACTAAGATATTTAACTACTTGACAGTACGCCGCCCTCTCTAGAATTTTGGATATTACACTGAGTATACTAACAGGCCTATAGTTGCTGACATCAGACTTACTATTTTCTTGAAGATAGGAGTAACTCTGGCCTCCTTGAACCCCTCTGGCACTGTATTAGTGGTGATGGACAAATTTATTATGTGAGCAATGGGGATTGCCAGTTCAGAGGCACCATCTTTTAGGAACTTAGACAATAATTCCTCAATCCTGGGTAAAGGATATCTTTCACAATGAATTTGTTGATTTACATATTTAAAATCCCCACATATTCTCATAGACTTAGAGTCAGCCTTTAATACTGGTACAATAGGTACAGATTATTCACTATGCAATATAGACTCAATAATGCCTTTCTGCACTAATTTTTCTAATTCTTCCTCAATCATTTCTTTGTGAAAGAATGGTACTGGCCTTGATTTCACAAACTTAGGGACAGCATCAATTTTCACATGAATTGTGGCCACAATGCTGGAGATAGGTTTACTAGAATCTACTCTAAAATTATCTAACATTTCTTTAGCACTGTCTAGTTTGTTAATTTTGGTAGATTCATATAAACCAGCAAGGTAAATCCCTACCTTTTTCATGAGGTCTTTCCCACACAAGTTACTATTCTGTGACTTCACTACATAAAACATTTGTGATACCTCTAAATTTATAGCTTACCGGCAAAACAACCTTTCTCAAAGGTTTATTTTCCAATTAATATATGCAGTTACCCTCCTAGAACATGGTTCAATGTGCCCTTTCATTGCCTCGACCCAGTCTTTGGATTATATCGAGATAGACGCCCCACTGTCAGTCTCAAAATGCACCGTTTTATTGTTAGTGATAAACCCATATTGTTCTGCATAATAACTTTTCAGTGCCGCTACCAAATCATCATAGATCTTTGTGTGTGGTAAATCTGGTGCACACACGTTACCTAAAACACAGCAACAAGGGGTCACAATTGGAAGTTGAAGACTCAGATGAGTCAAAGAGATGTTAGGAAGTATTTCTTCAGTCATAGAGTTGTCAGGAAGTGGAATAGTTGTCGTGTGGAAATTCACGCGACCACCGCTGGCACCAATTTGCCGTGTGGGTTCTTGATGATGGATTTGGTAATAAACACAAACGTAGCTTGGTTGGTAACTTATATATTGGTGATAATAATAGGAGAACACTCAGAGCCGCCTTCGCCTGACCTGTCTACTCTGCTATCCTGTCTTGAACTGAGGCTAGTGAGCGAGAGACACTCACGGCATTCAAAGGTGACCTATGACAGCTGATCACAGAGATCAAGTGAAAGGCTTGTGACTCACTAACGGTTGGTAAGATACGAAATACTACTACTGACATAGTCTTGCAAGTGATGTAGTGGAGGCAGGAACCATACATAGTTTTAAGACGAGTTATGATAAAGCTCATGGAGCAGGGAGAGGACCTAGTAGCGACCAGTAAATAGGCGGGGCCAGGAGCTGAGTCTCGACCCCTGCAACCTCAATTAGTTGAGTACAGTTAGGTGAGTTCTGTAAGTTTCTGATCCCAGGGACACTAGCAAGGAGTTCCTCTTGTTACCTTGCTCTTTAATTCCCAAATGAGCGAAATTGGCTTCCAACAAACTTAGCCAGAGCTCCAAAGAGATATTTAGTGGGTTGAAAGTTTCCAACCTTCCCTGTGATGTCTGCCATGTTTACCCACGGTGCTGCTGCTGCTGCTGTAGTCGTACAATCATCAGCACTCTGTTGCAATATTCCAGGCTGCCAGTACTCCACTACTTCTGCACACAGTGGCTCACTACCCTTGACTCCCATGATCCCATCCTCGTCGCCACTGATATGGATGTAGGTTAATGAAAGTTAGACTAACAATAACAAGTGTACTCTCCATGGCCCAGTTCAGCACCAACAACAACAAAGCTATAAATCAATGAACATAACAAACAGTATTTAATCCTCTTACTGCTCCCAACACCTTACACCTCTCATCCCTTGGGTCTTTAATTCTCCTCTCCCCCAGGATACGACCGACACCGGTTGCCCAGCACACAGGAAAGATAAGATTTGTTCGGATTTTTAACCCGGAGGGTTAACCACCCAGGATAACCCAAGGAAGTCAATGCGTCATGAAGGACTGTCTATCTTATTTCCATACCAGCCCACTAACACAACGTGCCTACTTACTGCTAGGTGAACAGGAACAGCAGGTGTATACCTGGAGGGGATTTCGGGGTTCAACGCCCCCGCGGCCCTGTCAGTGACCAGGCCTCGTGGTGTATCAGGGCCTTATCAACCAGGCTGTTACTGCTGGCCGCACGTAAACCGACGTACGAATCACAGCCCAGCTGACCAGGTACTAAGTTTAGGTGCTGTTCAGTGCCTTCTTGGAAAAGGGGGCTTTGGTAATCCCCCTTTTGTATGCTGGGATAAAGGTTTTTAAATCAATACCTGCAAGCCCCTCCAAAAGTATTGCAAACCCTTTTAAACTTTTTAAAGAAAATACCAAGAAGAAATTTTCCCCAGCTGGTGTAATAAGTTATAAAAGTTATATCCTTTTTGGATCAAACAGGAGTCTTCTGGAGGGCTCATCTGCTTGGTTCCACCTCCAATTAAGAAAATAAAAATCTTTTAAACTGGCATTTAAACAACGGGCGTCTCCTGGAAACTAATTTTGAATCCTAAATGCAAAAACTCCTATGACACTGAACTTGACTCATATCTTCGATTCTATGTATATTGAAGGTTTGACTAAATAAGACTCTCCATGCCATTAGAACCAAAAACTTAAAAATCAAACAAAAATTTTAATGTACAATTCTATATTCCTCCCTTGGTTTACTCCTTCAGATAAAGTTGATTTTACCAGAACACCCAGAAGGAGAATGGAAACTTTATTATTTCTAGCATTAAATATTATTAGGGAAAAAAATAAAAAAAAGATTCTAAGTAATGCATTTAGAAGCCGGGTAATTATAACCCACTTGATAACATGAACAAGAAAGTATGTTTATGGAGCCTTCTTGAAAGATGATGTTTTGTATCCGGTTTGGTTTAAAGGGCTTTGACAGTTTGGGGCACACAGTGTGTCCAAAGCTTATGTGCGGCATTGGATTTTGACCTTGTGCTTTTCCACATTGAGAATATAGAATAGTAAAAACCCATGTGCTGCCAAGATATTTTATTAAATGAAAATAAGAACCAGTTAAAAGCAAATTTCCAAATTTCTTTTCGATAAGGAAAGTAAATAAACCAAATGACAATTAAAACCCTTTTGGGGCCCAGTGCCTAGGCCTTTTGTGTACCAATGTTTGTGTACCCCCCACGGGTGGAATGGGGTGCACAAAACTGCATTCGGGGCAAAATCAAAAAAAATATCAGGTAAACAGGGGGGTCGTTTTTGACTATCAAAAAATGCCAGACCACATAAGAATTTTTCTTTGTAAAATTTACCCTAAAAGTTTTTCCAGTCCAAAAGGAAATGCTGCAGAAATATTCACACCCTAAGGGGGGTAAATACAAAAAGGTAATGGGGCAAAAGGTAAGTCCAAACCTGGTGAAACAAACCAAAAAGTTAAAACCCCAAAGAAAATTTTTAGGCCGGGAAAAAAAAATCAGGAATGACAGAAATAATTAATTACCTGGGATACTAATGGGGAAATTAGTGGCCCCCATCCAAAACAATGCTTGTGATAAAAAATCCCCCCAATAATAAATAAAATTTATTTGTGATATAAAGGGTCTAAAGATTAACAAAAAATACCTTTCATCAGGAATGTAAAATGCAATTTTCCCTTTTAAAGACCCAAAAAGGATCAGAAACAAAAATAGGACCCGGGTAAAAATTTTTTCTGGACAGGGAAAAAAATATTGCCTGTTTCAAACCTATTTGTTCCAATCTAAAATCAAATGAGAGGACGTTTCAGTAAAGTTAAAACCAAAACCTGTTTTTTGGGGTTTTTGTTAATCCAGAAAACTTCCCAAAATTCAAAAAGCTTTTGGAAAATTTGACCAGTCTGGAAAATCTAAATTGAAACCCTTTTGCTGAGGGGGCATTTCAATTAAGACCCCAAAAAAAGGGAGATTGAAAATAATATTTTCAAACCCCCCCAGGAGGCAGCTAGAAAAAATTCAACACGGGTAAAACCTCGAAAAATTCACCTTTGAGAAATAGTATCCCAATAAACGGGAAAAACAGGATCTTTCACTAATCGTGACCTCTGCAAAATATTGCAGCATAAAGAAATAAAAAAATGGCGTTATGAGGGAGTTCACAAAATTAAATTTAAAGCAAACATACATGGAATCAATCAACCTTTCCCAAAATGAAAAAAGGGGGAAAGGCCTTCCTATTAAGGAAACCTTCTATTGGAGAACCTTCGGTGAAAGGGGGAAAATTTTATGGGAGGAAGAACTTCTGGATGTAAGGAACCTTCGAGTGTAGGGGGAGAAAACCCTTTCCGGGAGGGGGAGAGAACCTTTGGTTAGGGGGAAGAATTTAGGTAGGAAAAAAAATTCTGAGGGTAGGGGAGGAAAACCCTAGGTAAAGAATTTTAGTGTAGGGGAGAGAACTTTGGTGTGGAAAAAAACTCTAGTGTAGGGGAGGCCTTCGGTTGGAAAGCCCTTCCCTAGTTGGGGGAGAGAACCTTCCTAGTGTAGGAAGGCCTTCTGATTAAAGAATTCCCTAGTGTAGGGGGAGAAAAACCTTGTGATGTAGGAAAGAATGTATGTAAAAAACCTTCTGAGGTAGGAAAAGAAATTCTGAGGTAAGGGGCCTTCCAGTGAGGGGGGAACCTTCTGGCAAGGAAACCTTCCTAGTTTGGAGGAAAAAAATTCCCAGGTAAGGGAGAATTCATGAGGGAAAAACCCTTCCTTGTAAAGAAATTTTTTCCATTTAGGAGGGAAATTTCCCTAGTGTAGGAGGAGAGAACCTAGGTAAGGAACCTAGGAGAGGAAGAACCCCTGTGTGGGAAGAAACCCTGGTTAGGAGGGAGAAAAGTGAGGAGGAAGAACCTTCGGGGTATAGGGGAGGAACCTTTCCTAGTGTTGGAAAAAACCTTCCTATTAAAAAACCCTTTGGGTGTAAGGGAAACCTTCCAAAAAACCTTCCTAGTGTGGGGGAAAAGAATTTTCGGTTTAAAAGGGGGAAAAAACCTTCCAGGTAGGAGGAAAACCTTCAGTGTGGGAGGAAAAGATTTCTGAGTTAGAGGAGGCCTTTCCTAGTGTAGGAGGAGAGAACCTTCTATGTGGGAGGGAGAGAACCCTTCCAGGAGGGAAGCCCTTCTGTTGGAAAACTTCCTATGTGGAGGGGGAAACCCTTCCCTTGAGGAGGGAAAAAATTTTTGGGAGGAGGAGAGAATTCCTGGTTTAAGGAAAACCTTCCTAGTTAGGAGGAAAAAACCCCTTCCTAGTGAGGGGAGAGAACCTGAGGTAGGAGGAGAAACCTTTCCCTAGTGTAAAGAGAACCTTCCTATGAGGGGAGAGAACCTTCTGGTTGGGGAGGAGAAACCCTTTTAGGTAGGAGGAGAGAACCTTCTAATGTAGGGGGAGAAACCTTCTGGTGTAGGAGGAAAAACCCTTTCCCTGTGTAGGGGGAGAAAACCCTTTCCCTGGAGGGGAAGAACTTTCTAGTGTAGGAGGAGAAAACCCTTTCCCTGTGTAGGAGGAGAAACCTTCCCCTAGTGTGGGAGGAGAAAAACCTTTGGTTAGGAGGAGAGAACCTTCAGTGTGGGAGGAAAAACCTTCCTAGTGTGGGAGGAGAAACCTTCTGGTGTAGGGGGAGAACCTTCCTGGTGTGGGAGGAGAAACCTTTCCCCTAGTGTAGGAGGAGAGAACTTTCTAGTGAGGGGGAG
Source organism: Cherax destructor (assembly GCA_009830355.1). Taxonomy (NCBI): domain Eukaryota; kingdom Metazoa; phylum Arthropoda; class Malacostraca; order Decapoda; family Parastacidae; genus Cherax; species Cherax destructor. Next base: position 8,256 of record WNWK01042667.1, on the reverse strand, counting down.
AAACCTTCCTAGTGTAGGAGGAGAGAACCTTCCTGTGTAGGGGGAGAAACTTTCTAGTGTAGGAGGAGAGAACCTTTGGTGTAGGGGAGAGAACTTTTGAGTGTAGGGGGAGAAACCTTTCCCTAGGGGAAGAGAACCTTCTGGTTAGGGGGAGAAACCTTCCTAGTGTAGGGGGAGAACCTTTGGGTTAGGAGGAGAGAACCTTCCTAGTGTGGAGGAGAGAACCTTCGTGTAGGAGGAGAAAACCCTTTCCCTGTGTAGGAGGAGAAACCTTCCTAGTGTAGGGGGAAAACTTTCTGAGGGGAGGGAAACCTTCCTATTTGGGGAGGAGAAAACCCTTCTGGTGTAGGAGGAGAGAACCTTCTTCCCTGGTGTAGGAGGAGAGAACCTTCCTTTTAGGAGGAGAAACCTTCTGGTGTAGGAGGAGAAAACCCTTCCAGTGTAGGAGGAGAGAACCTTCGGGTATAGGAGGAGAAACCTTTCCCTAGTGTTGGAGGAGAAAACCCTTTCCTTTGTGGAGGAGAAAACCCTTTCTTGTAGGAGGAGAGAACCTTCCTGGTGTAGGAGGAAGAACCTTCCTAGTGTAGGAGGAGAGAACCTTCTGGTGTAGGAGGAGAACCTTCCTAGTGTAGGAGGAGAGAACCTTCCAGTGTAGGAGGAGAGAACTTTCTGAGGAGGAGGAGAAAACCCTTTCCCTAGTGTAGGAGGAGAAACCTTCCTAGTGTAGGAGGAGAAAACCTTCTAGTGTGGGAGGAAAAACCCTTTCGGTTAGGAGGAAGCCCTTCCTAGGTGGAGGAGAGAACCTTCCTAGTGTAGGGGGAGAAACCTTCGGTGTAGGAGGAGAAAACCCTTTCCTTTTAGGGGGGAGAGAACCTTCCTATTTGGGAGGAAAAACCCTTTCCCAGTGGGGGGAGAGAACTTTCTGAGTGTAGGAGGAGAAAACCCTTTAGTGGGAGGAGAAAACCCTTTCCTAGTGTAGGAGGAGAAACCTTCTGGTATAGGGGGAGAGAACCTTCCTAGTGTAGGGGAGAGAACCTTCCAAATGTAGGAGGAGAAAACCCTTTCTGGTGTAGGAGGAAGAACCTTCCTAGTGTGGAGGAGAGAACCTTCCTAGTGTAGGAGGAGAGAACTTTCTGAGGAGGAGAAGGGAACCTTCCTAGTGTAGGAGGAGAGAACCTTCCTAGTGTAGGAGGAGAGAACCTTCGGGAAGGGGGAAGAACCTTCCAGTGTAGGAGGAGAGAACCTTCCTAGTGTAGGAGGAGAGAACCTTCTGGTGTAGGAGGAGAGAACCTTCCTGGTGTAGGAGGAGAGAACCTTCCTAGTGTAGGGGAGAAACTTTCTGAGTGTAGGAGGAGAGAACCTTCCTAGTGTAGGGGGAAAAAACCTTTCCTAGTGTAGGAGGAGAGAACTTTCTGAGGTAGGGGAGAGAACCTTCCTAGTGTGGGAGGAGAGAACTTTCTGGGGTAGAGGAGAGAACCCCTAGTGTGGAGGAGAGAACCTTCTGGTATAGGAGGAGAGAACCTTCCTAGTGTAGGAGGAGAAACCTTCTGGTGTAGGAGGAAAAAACCTTCCTAGTGTAGGGGAGAACCTTCATGTGAGGAGGAGAAAACCCTTTCCCTAGTGTAGGAGGAGAGAACCTTCCTAGTGAGGAGGAAAAAACTTTCTGAGGTAGGAGGAGAAACCTTCAGTGTAGGAGGAGAAAACCCTTTCTGGTGTAGGAGGAGAAAACCCTTGGGGTGTGGGGGAGGGAGAATTTGGTGTAGGAGGAGAGAACCTTCCTAGTGTAGGAGGAGACAACCTTCTGGTGTGGGAGGAAGAACCTTCCTAGGGGAGGAGAAAACCCTTCTGAGTGTAGGAGGAGAGAACCTTCTGAGGTAGGAGAGAACCTTCTGAGTGTAGGAGGAGAAACCTTCTGAGTGTAGGAGAAAACCCTTTTCTGAGGTAGGAGGAAGCCTTCGGGAGGAGAGAACCTTCTGGGGGAGGAGAGGAACCCTGAGTGTAGGAGAGAACCTTCTGAGTGTAGGAGAAAACCCTTCCAGTGTGGGAGGAGAGAACCTTCTGGGTGTGGGGGCCCTTTCCAAGAGTGACAGTTATATATATGGCGTCCAGCACATCAGGAATATATTTAATAAGAATTCAGAACTGATGGTATCACAAGAACAAAAATCATGTACATTAATGTTAGTGGGTAAATTAAAAAAGGTTCCATTTAAATTTATTCCTGCTGTCGCGGTAGTGTCAGTGGTGGGCGTGGTCTTTCAGTGGTCGTCGTGTCAGGGGGTTTCGTGTCAGTGGTCGGGGCAGTGGTCGGTGTCAGGGTGGGCGTGTCGTGGTCTTTCGTGTCGTGGTCGTGTCGTATCAGTGGTCGTGTCTTCGTGGTCGTCGTGTCAGTGGTCGTGCTTTCAGTGGTCTTTTGGGGGGGCCGTGTCAGTGGTCTTTCGTGTCAGTGGTCTTTGGGGCAGTGGTCTTTCGTGTTGTCTTTCAGTATCATATGTACATTTTGGTATGTACCAGCATTCAGCATTCATCCCACCGCTGCCCCACTTGTTGGGGGGTTTTGGGGAAATATTTGGGAGACATAGACACTCCTTGTGGATGGTTACGGTATTTTACGGTATGAGTAGGAGAGAGTCCAGCCCGTCTGTCCAGTTATAGGTCTGTCGCTACTGGGGGGGTACGCCATTGAGACGTGCCCTGGGTGAGCCTCTGACGTCAGCGGGTCGTGACGTCACACGCAAAGGGACCATGTATAAGTGGGATGAATTTGGGAAGCGGCACACACAAGGTAAAGATACACAGACAGTGTCGTGGTCGCCCTGTCAGTGGTCATGTCGTGTCAGTGGTCGTGTTGTGCCAGTGGTCGGGCGTGTCGTGGTATTTCTTTTTTGTTAGTTTGAGATCGTTTTCACACCTTACCCATCATGTAGGTAATAATAATAATAATAATAATAATAATAATAATAATAATAACCTTATTTCTACAAGTACATGTACAAGGTTAAAGGGCTAGCTGACATTATTGACATACTATTATACAGAATGCCCTTGTTATGCAGAGCATTTCGGGCAAATTAGGGCAGTTCTTGTTCCCAGGATGCGACCCCACTAATCGACTAACATCCGGGACCTATTTTACTGATAGGGCATGGACACCAGGTCTTAAAGGGAAAAAAGTCCAGTTTCCATCCGAACCGGATCAACCTTCGGACCTCAGTGTTGGGGCGAGGTGCTAGAATCGAGCTACGGGCAGTGGCGGTACTGTAGTCCAAAGAAAACAGGAACTTCCCCCTTCATAACGACCAAAGGTGGTATTTGGGAAACTTTACCACGAAATGTCGTCCAAGCAAAAATTTTTTATCTCAGCGCTAAGGGTGAGACGACCTCTAACAATGTGTTTTTTTGTGAGGAGTCACCACCCCGTCTCCCTCTGCCACAGATGATGCTCTAGTATGTGATATTACTTGAGTTTATTTTTGTTTTTAGCGAAGTTTTTTAAAACGGGAACAAGGACTATGTTGATCTAATACATCCATCACGATGGATGGTTTTCCCCTCATATCCGTGGGGAAGATCAGCATCCTGGCGTCCTGGGGAAAATCAGCATCCGGGGTCCTGGGAAGACCAGCATCCCGTCCTGGGAAGATCAGCATCCTGGCGTCCTGGGGAAGACCCCCAGCATCCTGGCTCCTGGGAAGATCAGCATCCCGGGTCCCCGGGAAGACCCCCCGGGGCATCCTGGCGTCCTGGGAAGATCAGCATCCTGGCGTCCCGGGAAGATCAGCATCCTGGCGTCCGGGAAGATCGCATCCCCCGGGGGGCGTTCCTGGGAAGACAGCATCCTGGGCGGGGGGCCCCTGGGGAAGATCAGCATCCTAAAGGGTCCTGGGAAGATCAGGCCAAAACCCGGCTCCTGGAAGATCAGCATCCTGGGGCCTGGGAAGATCAGCATCCTGGCGTCCTGAAAAGGGGGGAAAATCAGCATCCTGGGGGAAGGATCCAGGGCCAAAAACCCTGGCGTCCTGGGAAGATCAGCATCCTGGCGTCCCGGGGAAGATTTTTTAAAAGCATCCTGGCGTCCTGGGAAGATCAGCATCCTGGGCCCGGGGTTCCTGGGAAGATCAGCATCCTGGCGTCCTGGGAAGATCAGCATCCTGGCGTCCTGGGAAGATCAGCATCCTGGCGTCCTGGGAAGACAGCATTCCTGGGGCGTCCTGGGGGGGAAGACCTTCCAAAGGGGATCCTAGGGTCCTGGGGATCAGCATCCTGGCGTCCTGGGGAAAATCAGCTCCTGGCGCCTGGGAAGATCAGCATCCTGGCGTCCTGAGAAGATCAGCATCCTGGGGAAAATCAGCATCCTGGCGTCCTGGGAAGATCAGCATCCTAGCGTCCTGGGAAGATCAGCATCCCGGCGTCCGTGAAGATCAGCATCTTGGCGTCCTGGGAAGATCAGCATCCTGGCGTCCTGGGAAGATCAGCATCCTGGGGTTCTGGGGGATCAGCATCCCGGCGTCCTGGGAAGATCACATCCTAGGGGCCTGGGGAAAATCAGCATCCCGGCTCCTGGGAAGATCAGCATCCTGGCGTCCTGGGGAAAATCAGCATCCTGGCGTTCTGGGAAGATCAGCATCCTGGCGTCCGGGAAGATGCATCCTGGCGTCCTGGGAAGATCAGCATCCTGGCGTCCGGGGAAAATCAGCATCCGGCGTCCTGGGAAGATCAGCATCCTGGCGTCCTGGGAAGATCAGCATCCTGGCGTCCTGATGCTCAACACATCTGTTCGTCTTATATTAAATTTGATTAAATTTCATATTTTGATATTCCTTTATTTTTTTTATACGTAGATCACCTTATTGGGGATCTTCAGAGGTATTGACATAACATACCGGCTGAGTAAATTTATTTTGATTTTTAAAAAATAGTCTATGATACATATAGAATATATATTTATATTCAAAAAATAAAATCCCCTAATGTTTATGAAAAAAATGAACACAGGAGGATTTTTATTTTAATCAATGTTTTGTGACAAATCCAGTTTAGTCTTAGAATCAATGTTATGTAACAAGGTTCAATGTTATGTAACAAGGTTCAGTGGTTGCAGGGGCGATTTTCAGCTCCTGGACTCGCCTCATCACTGGCCGCAGTCGGGCACTTACTGCCCATGAGCTTTACCCCTCCTTAAAGCTATGTATGGATCCTGCCTCTACTACATCACTTCGTACTTTTGTTAGTTAGTTACCATTTTATCCAGGCACATGTCGATTAGACACTAGGCCTGTTGTATGTATTTTTGTTTTAACGAAACACTTCGTTTTTTGTCCCCGCCGGGGGTTAACCCGGGCCCCCCCGTCCGATTGAATTCGTCTCATCAACTTCCCCATCTGCAAACAGGGGCACTTCGGAGGCATTCCCTTTTCCCCTGTCGTTCCTACCCGAAACAGCACCGGTCCTAAGACTGACCCCGTGGAACCCCACCGTCACAGGCGCCCACTTGACACCTCGCCCGTCCCGACTCGTTGCCGCTTTCCGACAGGTATTCCTGATTTATTGGAGGCCTTCCTGTTATCCCCGCGTGGTTCTCCAGCTTCTGCACTAACTCTTGTGGAATTGGGCAAACGAATTCTTCAGTCCAAGAAAAAAGCAATCTACCCACCCCCCCTCTTTTGTCTTACCCGTCACCCGTCATAGAACTCCCGTAGGTTTGTGACACAGGATTTCCCGTCCCTGAAACCGTGTTGGCTGTCGTTTATAAGCTCTTCCTAGGTGCCCACCACTCTTCTCCTGATAATCTTCCCATGACTTTGCATACTATACATGTCAGTGCACTGGTCTGTGTTTAGTGCTTCATGTCTGTCTCCCTTTTTTTTTAAATTGGGGCTACATTTGCTGTCTTCCATACCCCAGGAATCTCCTTGTTTCGATAGATGTGTTGTTTTTAAAGGACACATAGCACCCTGCTCCCTCTCTCAGGACCCATGGAGGGGTTTATCGGCCCCATCGTCTTTGGGGATCGCTCACTCCCGCCTCTTCCCTTTTTCCCTCGGTTGTATGTATTGTGTCCAACACTTGGTGGGTACCCCACCTCTCCGTCTTTCTTGTGTCCCTCCTGTATCCTATGTGAACACTTTTTAATTCATGTTGAGTTCCTCACATACCGTGGTCGTTTCTTGGATCTCTCCTCCTTCCTTCCTTAGCCTGATCACCTGGTCATTGACACTTGTTTTCTCTGCTATGTCATTTTCATATTGTCGTTGGGCCACCCTTCTTTCCTGTGAATATTCATTTCTGGGTCTAGACTGCCCCCCTTATTCTCCTGGGTCCTTTGCCTTCTATACTTTTCCACCCCTAGCACACTTGGTTTTGGCCTCCTGCACCTTTTTGGGGGAACCACGGGCCTTCTGGGTTTTTTATTATTCCTGTTACCCTTGGGGACAAACCTCTTCTCAGCTTCCTTGCATATTATTGGCACATATTCCATCATCTCGTTTACTGACTTCCCTGCCAGTTCTCTCTCCCACTGAACCCCGTTCAGGAAGTTCTTCATGCACCCATAGTCCCCTTTCTTGTAGTTTGGCTTCATTCGTCAGGCCCTTTCTGCATCCCCCTCCCCCTTGTAACTCTACTGTGTATTCGAAGCTTAAAACCCCATGATCACTGGCCCCAAGGGGTCTTTCATATCTTTCATATGTGATGTCCTCAATATCTGCACTACTCAAGGTGAAGACTAGGTCCAGTCTCGCTGGTTCATCCTCCCCCTTTTTCTCTGGTAGTGTCCCTTACGTGTTGGTACATGAAATTTTCCAGTACCACCTCCTTCATCTTAGCCCTAACGTTTTTGCCCCATGTGGCTCCAAGTTCGCCCAATCAATTTTCCTTGTGGTTGAAGTCACCCATGACTTCAACCACATGTGTGTGTGTGTGTGTGTGTGTGTGTGGTACTCACATATTTGTGGTTGCGGGGGTCGAGACTCAGCTCCTGGCCCCGCCTCTTCATTGATCGCTACTAGGTCCTCTCTCTCCCTGCTCCATGAGCTTTATCATATCCTTTTTAAAGCTATGTATGGTTTCTTTCTCCACCATATCACTTGCTAGACTATTCCACTTCCTGACAGCTCTATGACTGAAGAAATTCTTCCTAACATCCTTTGACTCTTTTGAGTCTTCGATTTCCCAAATTGTGACCCTTATTTCTATGTCCCATCTCTGGAACATCCTGTCTCTGTCTACCTTATCTATTCCACGCAGTACGTATTTGTATATCGTTATAATGTCTCCCTAACCCTCCTGTCCTCCAGTGTCGTCAGGCCGATTTCCTTAACCTTCTTCGTAGGACATTCCCTTAGCTCTGTACTATTCTTGTTCAAACCTTTACACTTTTCAATTTCTTAACGTGCTTGTTTTGTGTGTGTGCCTGTGTGTCTGTCCGTCTGTCTGTCTGTCTGTCTGTCTGTCTGTCTGTCTGTGTCTGTGTGGTCTTCCTGCCCGTCCTAATTAATGTCTGCATAACTCATTACGATTGTGATCGACTATAAACATGTAAATAGTTCATTACCACTGTAACTTGTTCATCAACACTTTGCGGTCTAGTTTCTGGACGCATTATGAACCTCTGCATTCTTTTGACCACCACCCACAGGATGCCTCTGGTGTGCATAATAAAGATTTTAAACTAAATTCTGTCAGCCCTGAGCACAGCCTCCCCAGGTTCTCACTTTCCGCGCTGTCTACCGAACTGCGGTGTCTGTCAGCTGTTGTCTGTATTCACCATGTACCTCACGACGACGTCACCCCATGACGCCCCCCCCGACGTCACCTCGCGACGTTACCACACAATGTAATCCCACGACGTCAAGTCAAGCCCGACATCACCCCTAATGTCACCTCAAGATGTTACACCGACAGTGTTGATTTGTAATTTCATTTCGGGAAAATTTAATTAATGTGTTTTCAGTAATGTCCAAGACGATTGAGAAGAAATATTGAAAGTATTCAGTACCGTAAAGTTGACGTTAATTCCTCTCGGTGTTCCATTATTAGTGTTCCATTACTATATGTTCGTAAATCCATAGTATCGATTTTTGACAGAAAAGCATCATTTGTTAGTGAATGCCATGTAATAATATTAGCGCATGTTCAGTGCGGATGTGCTAGTTGTCCGTGTTTCAATGAGGTAGTCTGACCCCAGATCAATGTAACTCATGTTATAGTATAGGGGTAGACCCCAGTGTCTGAGCCCAGACCATTGTAGCACCCGTT
>WNWK01042666.1:2500-15874 GCA_009830355.1 Cherax destructor | reverse complement strand
TTTTGGGGAAGCTTACTCAAGGTATTTTTTAAACAAAAAAAAATATTTTTTAGAAAACCCTTTAAAAATCCTTAATCGTTAAAAAATCAAATAAAATAAGTTTTATACATTTTTAAAATTTTTTTAATTATTTACATTTTTTAAAAAACCCCTTTAAAAAATTATAAAAATCAAAAATTTTTATAAAATATTTCATATTATTTTCAAAAAATACATGAAACTTTAAAAAAATTTAAAAAATGTGCTAAAATGGGTTTTTATTGCATTTTCGACTTTTTTAAGCGGTTTGATGTTTTTCCGGGCAAAACTCTTTTTTTAGCTAAAATATTTTGTTTTTCAAAATTTTAAATAAATTTCTACTGAAATTGAAATTTTTGGGAAAAGTCCCCCAAAATTTTTTATGTTTTTTTTTTTGGGAAGTTTATTTATAGGTATATTTTATCTAAAAATATTTTTTCCCGAAAACCCTTTGAAAATGCCAATCGTCAAAAATGCAATAAAATAATTTTATGTTTTTTTAATATTTAAAATTATTTACATTTTTTTAAAAAAAACCCAATTAAAAAAACTAAAAAAATAAATTTTTTTTAAAAGGGAATATTTCATTTTTTTTCGAAAAATACATAAAATTTTTAAAAAAAGTTCAAAAAAAGGGCCAAAATCGTTTTTTTTGGCATATTTCGATTTTTTAAGGGTTTTGTTGTTTCCGACAAAATTTTTTTTTGTAAAATCAGATTTTCAAAATTTTAAATAAATTTCTACCAATTGAAATTTAGGGGAAAAGAAAGAAAAATTTTTATGATTTTCTTTGGGAAGTTTTTTTTATGGGAAATATTTTATCTAAAAAAATATTTTTTCCGAAAATCTTTAAAAATGCCTTTTGAAAAAAATGCAATAAAATATTTTTTTATAGCATTTTTGAATTTTTTAAAAAATTATTTACATATTTTTAAAAAAATCCCTTTAAAAAAAATCAATAAAAATAAATATTTTTATAAAATATTTCATATTATTTTCAAAAAATACATGAAACTTTAAAAAAGCTCAGAAAATGTGCTAAAATCGTATTGTATTGCATATTTCGACGTTTTAGAGAGGTTTGAGAGGTTTTCTAGCAAAACTCTTTTTTTAGTTAAAATATTTACTTTTTCATTTTTTTAAATAGAATTTATACTGCAATTAAAATTTTGGGGGGAAAAAAGTAAGAAAATTTTTATGTTTTTTTTTTAGGAAGCTTACTACAGGTATATTTAATCAAAAAAAAATAGTTTAAAATCCAAAAAAACCCCCTTTAAAAACAAAAAAAATGAAATAAAATCAATTTTTATATTTTTTTTAATATTTTTTAAATTTTTTACTTTTTTTTAAAAAAACCCCTTTAAAAATCAAAAAAAATCAATATTTTATAGAATATTTCATATTATTTTGGGGAAAAATACATGAAACATTAAAAAGCTCAAAAAAAGGGCTAAAATCGCTTTTTTTATGGCATATTTCACGTTTTAGGGGGGGTTGTGCTTGTCTGACAAAACTTATTTTTTAGCTAAAATACTTAGATTTTCACACTTTTAAATAAAATTTTTATCAATTAAAATTTTTGGGGGAAAAGAAAAAAATTTTATGTTTTTTTTTTAGGAAGCTTACTTATAGAAATATTTTACCCAAAAAAATAGTTTTCCGAAAATCGTTAAAAATTTCGGAACGTCAAAAATGCAAAAAATCAATTTTATAGCATTTTTAAATTTTTTTTTAAATTTTTTTACATTTTTTTAAAAAAAACCCTTTTTAAAAAAACTTAAAAATCAATATTTTTATAGAATATTTCATATTTTTTTCAAAAAAATAAAAAAAAATTTTTAAAAAAAACCAGAAAATGTGCTAAAATCGCATTTTATTGCTTTTTTCGACGTTTTAAAGCTTTGTTTGCTTTTCTGACAAAACTCTTTTTTTTTGCTAAAATACTTTTTGATTTTCACACTTTTAAATAAATTTCACTGCAATTGAAATTTAGGGGAAAGTAAGCAAAATTTTATGATTTTTTTTTTTAGGAAGTTATTTAAAAAGGTTTTTTTATCAAAAAAAAAAAGCCGAAAATCATTGAAAATGCCTTAAATTTAAAAAAAAATGAAATAAAATCAAGTTTTATAGCATTTTTGAATATTTATAAATTATTTACATTTTTTTAAAAACTAAAAAAATCATAAAAATCAATATTTTTATAGACTATTTCATATTTTTTTTTCGAAAATACATAAAATTTTTAAAAAAACCAGGAAAAATGCAAAATTTTTTATTGCATATTTCGATGTTTTGAGGGGTTTTGTGCTTTTCTGACAAAACTCTTTTTTTAGCTAAAATTTAGATTTTCACAATTTTAAATAGAATTTCTACTGCAATTAAATTTTGGGGGGAAAAGGAAAATTTTATGATTTTCTTTAGGAAGTTTTACTAAAGGTATATTTTATCTAAAAATATTTTTTCAAAAAAATCCGTGAAAATGCCTTGAATCGTCAAAAAATGAAAAAAAAATATCATTTTATAGCATTTTTGAATATTTAATAATTATTTACTTTTTTTTAAAAAAAATAATTAAAAATCATAAAAATCAATATTTTTATAGAATATTTCATTTTTTTTAAAAAATTCATGAAACATTAAAACCCTTAAAAAAATGTGCTAAAATCGTATTGTATTGCTTTTTCGACGTTTTAGAGCGGTTTGATGCTTTTTAAAAACTAAATTTTTATTAAAATACTTACATTTTCACACTTTTAAATAAATTTTACTGCAATTGAAATTTATAAAAAAGAAAGCAAAATTTTAATTTTTTTTTTGGGAAGCTTACTCACAGGTATTTTTAAATTTTTAAAAAAAAATTTTTTTAGAAAACCCAAAAAAAAACCCCCTTTTAAAATTGTAAAAAATGCAATAAAATCAAGTTTTATATTTTTTTGAATTTTTATAAATTTTTTACATTTTTTTAAAAAACCCCATTAAAAATCTATAAAAATAAATATTTTTATAGACTATTTCATATTTTTTTCGAAAAATAAAAAAAAACAAAAAAAAGCTAAAAAAAATGTGCTAAAATCGTTTTTATTGCATATTTCGACTTTTTAGAGCGGTTTGAGTGCTTTCCTGGCAAAATCATTTTTCAGTTTAAAAATATTTTAGATTTTCCCTTTTAAATAAATTTCTACTGCAATTGAAATTTATGGGAAAAAAAAAATTTTATGATTTTCTTTGGGAAGCTTACTTATAGAAATATTTTATCAAAAAAAATATTTTTTCAGAAACCCTTGAAAAGGGTTTAAAAATTTTTAAAAATGCAATAAAATCAAGTTTTATATTTTTTTTAATATTTATTAATTATTTACATTTTTTTAAAAAAACCCCTTATAAACTATAAAAAAATCAATATTTTTATAGAATATTTCATTTATTTTCGAAAAATACATGAAAAAAAAAAGCTCAAAAAAATGTGTTAAAATCGTATTGTATTGCATATTTTGTTTTTAGAGCAGCTTGATGCTTTTCTACAAAACTCTTTTTTTAGCAAAAATATTAGATTTTCAAAATTTTTAAACCCCCTTTGGGGGGGTCGACAGGCCTCTAAAGTTTCCGGGGTCGAAAAATACGGAAAAAAAAAATTATTTTTCTTATGAAATGATAGATTTCTTTTTTTCTGAATTAAATAGCTAAAAAAAAATTTTTTTGGATCAATATTTACGGAGATATGGAGGTTTCAAGTTGACCAAAAAAAAAACCCCGCTAAAACAAATCGGTGACTTCCCGGTTGGGCCCGGGAATAGTTTATTTATTTTTTTGGGTTTTTTTTTTTTTTATTTTTTAATATTTTATTTTTTTAAGTTTTTTGCCCCCCGGGGCCCAAAAATAAACCTATTTTGTATATATACACTCCTTGTATACTAACACAATAACTGCTGGCTGACTGGCTGACCAGCTGGCTGGCTGGCTGGCTGACCAGCTGGCTGGCTGGCTGGCTGACCAGCTGGCTGGTTTAGCTGACCAGCTGGCTGGCTGGCTGACCAGCTGGGTGGGTTTACTGGTGGCTGACCGGCTGGCTGACCAGCTGGGTGACCAGCTGGGGCTGGCTAGCTGGCTGAACAGCTGGCGGGGTGGATGGCCAGTCGACTGGCTGGCGCTGGCTGCCAGCTTTTCCGGGGTGGCTTGCTGAAGTTTGGCTGGCTGGCTAGCTGACCAGGGGTGGCGGGGGAAGGTGACCAGCTGGCTGGCTGGCTAGGGTGACCAGCTGGCTGGCTGGCTAGCTGACCAGCTGGCTGGCTGAACACTGTCTGGGGGATGGATGGCCAGCCGGCTGGCTGGCTTGGGTGACCAGCCCGCCAGCTGGCTTTGGGTGGCATGACCAGTTGGCGGCTGGCTGAAAATTTGGTTTAGGGGTTTACCGGCTGGCCCCTGTGTCTATCTAAAGGAACACATAAATACAATTATACATAGTGTAAATTACCTAGGATACACTGAGAATATAATAATTTAAAAATAAAATAATAATAAAAAATTAAATTTTTTTTTTAAAAGGGGAAGGGGGTAAATGCGTCTTATCAGTAATCCAATTACAAATCTGACTTTTTAAGAGGGGGGGGGTTTCCCTTTCTTGTTTATTATCTCAAACTAATTACTGTTGACATTTAGCCTTCGCCTTCCTGCCTCAACCCCTGCCTCTCTCCTCCCCTCCCTCCCCCCCCCCTTTGCCTGCCTCCCTGCCAGCCACATAGGGGTTATCATTTTTTTAAGAGTGATGACATTTTTAAAAATGAGGAACACTCCCCCTTTTCCCGCCTGCCTCAACCCCTGCCCCCCTCCCTCCCTGCCTCCCTCCCCCCCCCCCCTTTTCCCCGCCTCCCTCCCTGCCTGCCCCCCTGCCACCAGCCAGGGGGTTTGCCTCATTTTTTTAAGGGTGACATTTGACAAATGAGGAACACTCCCCCTTTTCCTGCCTGCCTCAACCCCTGCCTCCCTCCCCCCCCCTGCCACTATCCCTGCCTCCCTCCCTCCCACCCCCCCCGCCTGCCCCCCTGCCAGCCAGCCAGGGTTAGCCTCATCTTTTCAAGAGTGATGACATTTGACAAATAGGAACACCCCTTTCGCCTGCCTGCCTAAACCCCCCGCCTCCCTCCCTCCCTGCCACTATCCCTGCCTCCCTCCCCCCACCCTCCCTTCCCGCCTCCCCCCGCCAGCCGGGGGGTTTGCCTCATCTTATAAGAGTGATGACATTTGACAAATGGGAAAAACTCCTTTGCCTGCCTGCCTTAAATAGAATTTCTACTGCAATTGAAATTTATGGGAAAAGTAAGCAAAATTTTATGATTTTCTTTTAGGAAGCTTAGTCATAGGTATATTTTATCTAAAAAAATTGTTTTTCACAAAATCCTTGAAAATGCCTTAAATCGTCAAAAAATGCAATAAAATCAAGTTTTATAGCATTTTTGAATATTTATAAATTATTGACATATTTTTAAAAAATCCCATTAAAAACCTATAAAAATCAATATTTTTATAGACTATTTCATATTATTTTCGAAAAATACATGAAACATTAAAAAGCTCAGAAAAATGTGCTAAAATCGTGTTTTATTGCATATTTCGACGTTTTAGAGCGGTTTGAGTGCTTTCCTGGCAAAACTCATTTTTCAGCTAAAATACTTACATTTTCACACTTTTAAATAGAATTTCTACTGCAATTGAAATTTATGGGAAAAATAAGCAAAATTTTATGATTTTCTTTTAGGAAGCTTAGTCATAGGTATATTTTATCTAAAAAAATTGTTTTTCACAAAATCCTTGAAAATGCCTTAAATCGTCAAAAAATGCAATAAAATCAAGTTTTATAGCATTTTTGAATATTTATAAATTATTTACATATTTTTAAAAAATCCCATTAAAAATCTATAAAAATCAATATTTTTATAGACTATTTCATATTATTTTCGAAAAATACATGAAACATTAAAAAGCTCAGAAAAATGTGCTAAAATCGTGTTTTATTGCATATTTCAACGTTTTAGAGCGGTTTGAGTGCTTTCCTGGCAAAACTCATTTTTCAGCTAAAATACTTACATTTTCACACTTTTAAATAGAATTTCTACTGCAATTGAAATTTATGGGAAAAGTAAGCAAAATTTTATGATTTTCTTTTAGGAAGCTTACTTATAGAAATATTTTATCTAAAAAAATAGTTTTTCAGAAAATCCTTGAAAATGCCTTAAATCGTCAAAAAATGCAATAAAATCAAGTTTTATAGCATTTTTTAATATTTATTAATTATTTACATACTTTTAAAAAATCCCCTTATAAATCTATAAAAATCAATATTTTTATAGAATATATCATATTATTTTCGAAAAATACATGAAACATTAAAAAGCTCAGAAAAATGTGCTAAAATCGTATTGTATTGCATATTTCGACGTTTTAGAGCGGCTTGATGCTTTTCTGACAAAACTCATTTTTTAGCTAAAATTCTTAGATTTTCACACTTTTAAATAGAATTTCTACTGAACTTGAAATTTATGGGAAAAGTAAGCAAAATTTTATGATTTTCTTTTAGGAAGCTTACTCATAGGTATATTTTATCTAAAAAAATAGTTTTTCAGAAAATCCGTGAAAATGCCTTGAATCGTCAAAAAAATGCAATAAAATATCATTTTATAGCATTTTTGAATATTTATTAATTATTTACATATTTTTAAAAAATCCCATTAAAAATCTATAAAAATCAATATTTTTTTTCATATTATTTTCGAAAATACATGAAACATTAAAAAGCTCAAAAAAATGTGCTAAAATCGCATTTTATTGCATATTTCGACGTTTTAGAGCGGTTTGATGCTTTTCTGACAAAACTCATTTTTAGCTAAAATACTTATTTCACACTTTTAAATAGAATTTCTACTGCAATTGAAATTTATGGGAAAAGTAAGCAAAATTTTATGATTTTCTTTTAGGAAGCTTACTTCATAGGTATATTTTATCTAAAAATAGTTTTTCAGAAAATCCTTGAAAATGCCTTGAATCTCAAAATGCAATAAATAAGTTTTATATATTTTTAATATTTATAAATTATTTACATATTTTTAAAAATCCCATTAAAAATCTATAAAAATCAATATTTTTATAGAATATTTCATATTATTTTCGAAAAATACATGAAACATTAAAAAGCTCAGAAAATGTGCTAAAATCGCATTTTATTGCATATTTCGACGTTTTAGAGCGGTTTGATGCTTTTCTGACAAAACTCATTTTTAGCTAAAATACTTAATTTTCACACTTTTAAATAGAATTTCTACTGCAATTGAAATTTATGGAAAAGTAAGCAAAATTTTATGATTTTCTTTTAGGAAGCTTATCATAGGTATATTTTATCTAAAAATAGTTTTTCACAAAATCCTTGAAAATGCCTTAATCGTCAAAAATGCAATAAAATCAAGTTTTATAGCATTTTTGAATATTTATAAATTATTTACATATTTTTAAAAATCCCATTAAAAATCTATAAAAATCAATATTTTTATAGAATATTTCATATTATTTTCGAAAAATACATGAAACATTAAAAAGCTCAGAAAAATGTGTAAAATCGTTTTATTGCATATTTCGACGTTTTAGAGCGGTTTGAGTGCTTTTCTGCAAACTCATTTTTCAGCTAAAATACTTAGATTTTCACACTTTTAAATAGAATTTCTACTGCAATTGAAATTTATGGGAAAAGTAAGCAAAATTTTTTCATTTTCTTTTAGGAAGCTTACTTATAGGATATTTTATCTAAAAATAGTTTTCAGAAAATCCTTGAAAATGCCTTAAATCGTCAAAAATGCAATAAAATCAAGTTTTATAGCATTTTTAATATTTATTAATTATTTACATATTTTAAAAATCCCATTAAAAATCTATAAAATCAATATTTTTATAGAATATTTCATATTATTTTCGAAAAATACATGAAACATTAAAAGCTCAGAAAAATGTGCTAAAATCGATTTTATTGCATATTTCGACGTTTTAGAGCGGTTTGAGTGCTTTTCACAAACTCATTTTTAGCTAAAATACTTAGATTTTCACACTTTTAAATAGAATTTCTACTGCAATTGAAATTTATGGAAAAGTAAGCAAAATTTTATGATTTTCTTTTAGGAAGCTTTACTAAGGTATATTTATCTAAAAAATAGTTTTTCAGAAAATCCTGAAAATGCCTTAATCGTCAAAAATGCAATAAAATCAAGTTTTATAGCATTTTTAATATTTATTAATTATTTACATATTTTAAAAACATTAAAAATCTATAAAAATCAATATTTTATAGAATATTTCATATTATTTTCGAAAAAAACATGAAACATTAAAAAGCTCAGAAAATGTGCTAAAATCAGTATTTTATTGCATATTTCGACGTTTTAGAGCGGTTTGAGTGCTTTGACAAAACTCATTTTTAGCTAAAATACTTAGATTTTCACTTTTAAATAGAATTTCTACTGCAATTGAAATTTATGGGAAAAGTAAGCAAAATTTTATGATTTTCTTTTAGGAAGCTTTACTCATAGGTATATTTTATCTAAAAAATAGTTTTTCAGAAAATCCGTGAAAATGCCTTGAATCGTCAAAAATGCAATAAAATAACGTTTTATAGAATTTTTGAATATTATAATTATTTACATATTTTTAAAAATCCATTAAAAATCTATAAAAATCAATATTTTTATAGAATATTTCATATTATTTTCGAAAAATACATGAAACATTAAAAAACTCAGAAAATGTGCTAAAATCGATTTATGCATATTTCGACGTTTTAGAGCGTTTGATGTTTCTGCAAAACTCATTTTTTAAAATACTTACATTTCACATTTTAAATAGAATTTACTGCAATTGAAATTTATGGGAAAAGTAAGCAAAATTTTATGATTTTCTTTAGGAAGCTTACTCATAGGTATATTTTATCTAAAAATAGTTTTCAGAAAATCCTTGAAAATGCCTTAATGTCAAAATGCAATAAAATCAAGTTTTATACATTTTTAATATTTATAATACTTAGATTTTCACACTTTTAAATAGAATTTCTACTGCAATTGAAATTTATGGAAAAGTAACAAAATTTTATGATTTTCTTTTAGGAAGTTACTCATAGGTATATTTTATCTAAAAATAGTTTTCAGAAAATCCTTGAAAATGCCTTGAATCGTCAAAAATGCAATAAAATCAAGTTTTATAGCATTTTTGAATATTTATTAATTATTTACATATTTTTAAAAATCCATTAAAAATCTATAAAATCAATATTTTTATAGAATATTTCATATTATTTTCGAAAATACATGAAACATTAAAAAGCTCAGAAAATGTCTAAAATCGTATTGTATTGCATATTTCGACGTTTTAGACGGTTTGAGTGCTTTTCTGGCAAAACTCATTTTTAGTTAAAATACTTAATTTTCACACTTTTAAATAGAATTTCACTGCAATTGAAATTTATGGAAAAGTAAGCAAAATTTTATGATTTTCTTTTAGGAAGCTTACTCACAGGTATATTTATCTAAAAATAGTTTTTCAGAAAATCCATGAAAATGCCTTAAATCGTCAAAAATGCAATAAAATCAAGTTTTATAGCATTTTTAATATTTATTAATTATTTACATATTTTTAAAAAATCATAAAATCTATAAAATCAATATTTTTATAGAATATTTCATATTATTTTCGAAAATACATGAAACATTAAAAGTCAGAAAAATGTGCTAAAATCGTATTTATGCATATTTCGACGTTTTAGAGCGGTTTGAGTGCTTTTCTGGCAAAACTCATTTTAGTAAAATACTTAGATTTTCACATTTTAAATAAATTTCACTGCAATTGAAATTTATGGAAAAGTAAGCAAAATTTATGATTTTCTTTTAGGAAGCTTACTCATAGGTATATTTTATCTAAAAAATAGTTTTCAGAAAATCCTGAAAATGCCTTGAATCGTCAAAAATGCAATAAAATAAGTTTATAGATTTTTGAATATTTATAATTATTTACATATTTTTAAAAATCCCATTAAAAATCTATAAAATCAATATTTTATAGAATATTTCATATTATTTTCGAAAATACATGAAACATTAAAAGCTCAGAAAAATGTGCTAAAATCGATTTTATTGCATATTTCGACGTTTTAGAGCGTTTGAGTGCTTTTCTGCAAAACTCATTTTAGCTAAAATACTTAGATTTTCACACTTTTAAATAGAATTTCTACTGCAATTGAAATTTATGGGAAAAGTAAGCAAAATTTTATGATTTTCTTTTAGGAAGCTTACTCATAGGTATATTTTATCTAAAAAATAGTTTTTCAGAAAATCCTTGAAAATGCCTTAAATCGTCAAAAAATGCAATAAAATCAAGTTTTATAGCATTTTTTAATATTTATTAATTATTTACATATTTTTAAAAATCCCATTAAAAATCTATAAAAATCAATATTTTTATAGAATATTTCATATTATTTTCGAAAAATACATGAAACATTAAAAAGCTCAGAAAAATGTGCTAAAATCGTTTTTATTGCATATTTCGACGTTTTAGAGCGTTTGAGTGCTTTTCTGGCAAAACTCATTTTTCAGCTAAAATACTTAGATTTTCACACTTTTAAATAGAATTTCTACTGCAATTGAAATTTATGGGAAAAGTAAGCAAAATTTTATGATTTTCTTTTAGGAATCTTACTCATAGGTATATTTTATCTAAAAAATAGTTTTTCAGAAAATCCATGAAAATGCCTTGAATCGTCAAAAAATGCAATAAAATATCATTTATAGCATTTTGAATATTATAATTATTTACATATTTTTAAAAAATCCCTTAAAAATCTATAAAAATCAATATTTTTATAGAATATTTCATATTATTTCGAAAATACATGAAACATTAAAAATTTCAGAAAAATGTGCTAAAATCGTATTGTATTGCATATTTCGACGTTTAGAGCGGTTTGAGTGCTTTTCTGGCAAAACTCATTTTTAGTTAAAATACTTAGATTTTCACACTTTAAATAGAATTTCTACTGCAATTGAAATTTATGGGAAAAATAAGCAAAATTTTATGATTTTCTTTTAGGAAGCTTACTCATAGGTATATTTTATCTAAAAAAATAGTTTTTCAGAAAATCCGTGAAAATGCCTTGAATCGTCAAAAAATGCAATAAAATATCATTTTATAGCATTTTTGAATATTTATTAATTATTTACATATTTTTAAAAAATCCCATTAAAAATCTATAAAAATCAATATTTTTATAGAATATTTCATATTATTTCGAAAATACATGAAACATTAAAAGCTCAGAAAAATGTCTAAAATCGTATTGTATTGCATATTTCGACGTTTTAGAGCGTTTGAGTGCTTTTCTGGCAAAACTCATTTTTAGTTAAATACTTAATTTTCACATTTTAAATAGAATTTCTACTGCAATTGAAATTTATGGGAAAAGAAGCAAAATTTTATGATTTTCTTTTAGGAAGCTTACTCATAGGTATATTTAATCTTAAAAAATGTTTTTAGAAAATCCATGAAAATGCCTTAAATCGTCAAAAATGCAATAAAATCATTTTATGTATTTTTAATATTTATTAATTATTTACATATTTTAAAAACAATTAAAAATCTATAAAATCAATATTTTTATAGAATATTTCCTATTATTTTGAAAATACATGAAACATTAAATGCTCAGAAAATGTCTAAATCGTATTTTATTGCATATTTCGACGTTCAGAGCGGTTTAGTGCTTTTCTGAAAACTATTTTTCAGCTAAAATACTTAGATTTTCACAATTTTAAATAAATTTCTACTGCAATTGAAATTTATGGGAAAGTAAGCAAAATTTTATGATTTTCTTTAGAAGCTTACTCATAGGTATATTTATCTAAAAATGTTTTCAGAAAATCCTGAAAATGCCTGAATCGTCAAAATGCAATAAAATATCATTTTATAGCATTTTTGAATATTTATTAATTATTTAAATATTTTTAAAAATATGATTTATAGATAGGATTTTTAAAAATATGTAAATAATTAATAAATAATAAAAATGCTATAAAACTTGATTTTATTGCATTTTTTACGATTTAAGGCATTTTCAGGATTTTCTGAAAAACTATTTTTTAGATAAAATATTTCTATAGTAAGCTTCCTAAAGAAAATCATAAAATTTTGCTTACTTTACCCATAAATTTCAATTGCAGTAGAAATTCTATTTAAAAGTGAAAATCTAAGTATTTTAGCTGAAAAATGAGTTTTGCCAGAAAGCTCTCAAACCGCTCTTTAAAAGTCAGATAATATGAATACAAACAAACGAATTTTGCAAACATTTTTTCAATGAGCTTTTAATGTTTTCATGTATTTTTCGAAAATAATATGAAATAGTCTATAAAAATATTGATTTTATAGATTTTTAATGGGATTTTTAAAAATATGTAAATAATTATTAAATATTCCAAAATGCTATAAAACTTGATTTTATTGCATTTTTTACGATTTAAGGCATTTTCAAGGATTTTGTGAAAAACAATTTTTAGATAAAATATACCTATGACTAAGCTTCCTAAAGAAAATCCTAAAATTTTGCTTACTTTTCCCATAAATTTCAATTGCAGTAGAAATTCTATTTAAAAGTGTGAAAATGTAAGTATTTTAGCTAAAAAATGAGTTTTGTCAGAAAAGCATCAAACCGCTCTAAAACATCGAATTATGCCATAAAATGCGATTTTAGCACATTTTTCTGAACTTTTAATGTTTCATGTATTTTTCGAAAATAATATGAAATATTCTATAAAAATATTGATTTTTATAGATTTTTAATGGGATTTTTTAAAAATATGTAAATAATTTATATATATTCAAAAATTCTATAAAACGTTATTATATTGCATTTTTTGACGATTCAAGGCATTTTCACGGATTTTCTGAAAAACTATTTTTTTAGATAAAATATACCTATAAGTAAGCTTCCTAAAAGAAAATCATAAAATTTTGCTTACTTTTCCCATAAATTTCAATTGCAGTACAAATTCTATTTAAAAGTGTGAAAATCAAAGTATTTTAGCTAACAAATGAGTTTTGTCAGAAAAGCATCAAACCGCTCTAAAATGTCGAAATATGCAATAAAATGCGATTTTAGCACATTTTTCTGAGCTTTTTAATGTTTCATGTATTTTTCGAAAATAATATGAAATATTCTATAAAAATGTTGATTTTATAGATTTTTAATGGGATTTTTTAAATATTTCATTGTTAAGCACTCGTCGTGTTTCCTCCATTGCCATCTGGTTGTCTCTAGTACTCTTCACAGTTAATTCGTGG
>WNWK01042665.1:0-15875 GCA_009830355.1 Cherax destructor | reverse complement strand
TTTTCAGAGGGCTCAGCGACAACTGAGAAAGTCCCTCCCAGCTGTCACTATCTCAGACCCCTCCTTTAAAGTGCAGGCATTGTCTTCCCATTTCCAGGACTCAAGTCCAACTAAATCAATTAACGGGTTTTCCCCTAATCCCTTCACAAAATGTTACCCTGCTCACCTCCAACAGATCGTCATGCCCAAAAACCATTCGTCTCCATTCCTCCTATCTAACACGCTCACACATGCTTGCTGGAAGTCAAGCCCCTGCCCACAAAACCTCCTTTACCCCTTCCCTCCAACCTTTTCTGGCGCCCCCTACCCCCTTCCTTCCCCACAGATTTATACGCTCCCAAGTCTTCTTTTGATCCATTCTCTCTAAATGACAAACCACCTCAAAAACCCCTCTTCGCCCTCTGACAAATCTTTTAGTAATCACACCTTCTCCAAATTTCCCCTTCGAATTTTCTGCATAATTTTTTCCCCCAATTGCCTTAGACAGGACACCCCACTCCCTCCGCCCCCCTCCTCGCTGCAGCATTTGAAACCCCATGCTTCACACCCATGTGTGAGCGTATTTGATAGGAGTGAATGGAGGCATATGGTTTTAATACTTGACGTGCTGTTGGAGTGTGAGCAAAGTAACATTTATGAAGGATTCAGGGAAACCGGCAGGCGGACTTGAGTTCTGGAGATGGGAAGTACAGTGCCGGCACTCTAAAGGAGGGGTTAATGTTGCAGTTTTATAACTGTAGTGTAAGCACCCTTCTGGCAAGACAGTGATGGAGTGAATGATGATGAAAGTTTTTCTTTTCGGCCACCTGCCTTGGTAGGAATCGGCCGATGTGTTAATAAAATAAAAAATAATATATATATATATATATTTTTTTTTTTTTTTTTTTAACAAGTCGGCCGTCTCCCACCGAGGCAGGGTGACCCAAAAAGAAAGAAATCCCCAAAAGAAAATACTTTCATCATCATTCAACACTTTCACCACATTCATACATAATCACTGTCTTTGCAGAGGAGCTCAGATACGACAGCTGAGAAAAGTCCCTCCCAGCTGTCACTATCTCAGACCCCTCCTTTAAAGTGCAGGCATTGTACTTCCCATTTCCAGGACTCAAGTCCAACTAAATCAATTAACTCTTTTCCCTGAATCCCTTCACAAAATGTTACCCTGCTCACACTCCAACAGATCGTCATGTCCCAAAAACCATTCGTCTCCATTCACTCCTATCTAACACGCTCACACATGCTTGCTGGAAGTCCAAGCCCCTTGCCCACAAAACCTCCTTTACCCCTTCCCTCCAACCTTTTCTTGGACGACCCCTACCCCGCCTTCCTTTCCCCACAGATTTATACGCTCTCCAAGTCATTCTACTTTGATCCATTCTCTCTAAATGACCAAACCACCTCAACAACCCCTCTTCAGCCCTCTGACAAATACTTTTAGTAACTCCACACCTTCTCCTAATTTCCACATTCCGAATTTTCTGCATAATATTTACACCACACATTGCCCTTAGACAGGACATCTTAACTGCCTCCAGCCTCCTCCTCGCTGCAGCATTTGCAACCCATGCTTCACACCCATATAAGAGTGTTGGTACCACTATACTTTCGTACATTCCCTTCTTTGCCTCCATGGATAACGTTTTTTGTCTCCACAGATACCTCAATGCACCACTCACCTTTTTTCCTTCATCAATTCTATGGTTAACCTCATCCTTCATAAACCCATCCGCTGACACATCAACTCCCAAATATCTGAAAACATTTACTTCTTCCATAATCCCTCTCTCCAATGTGATATCCAATTTTTCTTTATTTAAATCGTTAGATACATATATAGATATATATATATGTATATATGTATATATATATATATATATATATATAAATATATATATATATGTATATATATATATATATATATATATATATATATATATATATATATATATATATATATATATATATATATATATATATATATATATATATATATATATATATATATATATATATATATATATCCTAGGTAGTAGGTTGGTAGACAGCAACCACCCAGGGAGGTACTACCGTCCTGCCAAGTGAGTGTAAAACGAAAGCCTGTAATTGTTTTACATGATGGTAGGATTGCTGGTGTCTTTTTTCTGTCTCATAAACATGCAAGATTTCAGGTACATCTTGCTACTTCTACTTACACTTAGGTCACACTACACATTCATGTACAAGCATATACAGTGGTACCCCGGTTTACGATGGTCCCCAAACTCACCCTTTTATGTAAGTTTATTTTTTTAAATGCTTTTGTAAGTGTAATTTTGGGGGTCTAAAAGGACTAGTCTATTTTACAACATTTCTTAAGGAGATAAATTCGTTTGGTAATGGCACTTGAACAGCATTCTGGAATGAAAAAATATCGTAAACCGGGGTACCACTGTATATATACACACCCCTCTGGGTTTTCTTCTATTTTCTTACTAGTTCTTGTTCTTATTTCCTCTTATCTCCATGGGGAAGTGGAACAGAATTCTTCCTCCGTAAGCCATGCGTGTCGTAAGAGGCGACTAAAATGCCGGGAGCAAGGGGCTAGTAACCCCTTCTCCTGTATATATTACTAAATATAAAAGGGAAAACTTTCGTTTTTCATTTTGGGCCACCCCGCTTCGGTGGGAAACGGCCGACGTGTTGAAAGAAAGAAATATATATATATATATATTTTTTTTTTTTTTTTTTTTTTCAACAAGTCGGCCGTCTCCCACCGAGGCAGGGTGACCCAAAAAGAAAGAAAATCCACAAAAAGAAAAAACTTTCATCATCATTCAACACTTTCACCACACTCATACATAATCACTGTCTTTGCAGAGGAGCTCAGATACTACAGCTGAGAAAAGTCCCTCCCAGCTGTCACTATCTCAGACCCCTCCTTTAAAGTGCAGGCATTGTACTTCCCATTTCCAGGACTCAAGTCCAACTAAATCAATTAACTGGTTTCCCTGAATCCCTTCACACAATGTTACCCTGCTCACACTCCAACAGATCGTCATGTCCCAAAAACCATTCGTCTCCATTCACTCCTATCTAACACGCTCACACATGCTTGCTGGAAGTCCAAGCCCCTCGCCCACAAAACCTCCTTTACCCCTTCCCTCCAACCTTTTCTAGGACGACCCCTACCCCGCCTTCCTTCCCTACAGATTTATACGCTCTCCAAGTCATTCTACTTTGATCCATTCTCTCTAAATGACCAAACCACCTCAACAACCCCTCTTCAGCCCTCTGACAAATACTTTTAGTAACTCCACACCTTCTCCTAATTTCCACATTCGAATTTTCTGCATAATATTTACACCACACATTGCCCTTAGACAGGACATCTCCACTGCCTCCAGCCTCCTCCTCGCTGCAGCATTTGCAACCCATGCTTCACACCCATATAAGAGTGTTGGTACCACAATACTTTCGTACATTCCCTTCTTTGCCTCCATGGATAACGTTTTTTGTCTCCACAGATACCTCAATGCACCACTCACCTTTTTTCCTTCATCAATTCTATGGTTAACCTCATCCTTCATAAACCCATCTGCTGACACATCAACTCCCAAATATCTGAAAACATTTACTTCTTCCATAATCCCTCTCTCCAATGTGATATCCAATTTTTCTTTATTTAAATCGTTTGATACCCTCATCACCTTACTCTTATCTATGTTCACTTTTAACTTTCTACCTTTACACACTCTCCCAAACTCGTCCACTAACCTTTGCAACTTTTCTTTAGAATCTCCCATAAGCACAGTATCATCAGCAAAAAGTAACTGTGTCAACTCCCATTTTGCATTTAATTCTCCATAATTTAATCCCACCCCTCTCCCCAACACCCTAGCATTTACTTCTTTTACAACCCCATCTATAAATATATTAAACAACCATGGTGACATTACACAACCCTGTCTAAGACCTACTTTTACCGGGAAGTAATCTCCCTCTCTCCTACACACCCTAACCTGAGCCTCACTATCCTCATAAAAACTCTTTACAGCCTATATATATATATATATATCTTCTTCTTCTTTCAACAAATCGGCCGCTTCCCACCAAGGCGGGGTGGCCCAAAGAGAAAAACAAAAGTTTATATTTTTAACTTTAGTAATGTATACAGGAGAAGGGGTTACTAGCCCCTTGCTCCCGGCATTTTAGTCGACTCTTACGACACGCATGGCTTACGGAGGAAGAATTCTGTTCCACTTCCCCATGGAGATAAGAGGAAATAAGAACAAGGACTAGTAAGAAAATAGAAGAAAACCCAGAGGGGTGTGTATATATATGCTTGTACATGAATGTGTAATGTGACCTAAGTGTAAGTAGAAGTAACAAGACATGCCTGAAATCTTGCATGTTTATGAGACAGAAAAAAGACACCAGCAATCCTACCATCATGTAAAACAATTACAGGCTTCCGTTTTACACTCATTTGGCAAGACGGTAGTACCTCCCTGGGTGGTTGCTGTCTACCAACCTACTACCTAGGATATATATATGACAAAAAGGCTTATAAAGGGGCAAGACTACACCTCACAGTCACATCATACTAACAAAGACCACACCTCACAGTAGCGTAACATCGCACGACTCTGTGAAGAGGAACATAAGAAAGGACCTGAAACTCTTCCCAAGAATTAAAATTAGTCCAATTTATCATTAAATTCTTCCCAAATTTTATTAATTATAAATGAATCGAATTTATATAAACCAAAAGAAATATTCATATTATTTTCAAAACTACTTTTTATGAAACATGATTCTATTATATTCCTTTCAACCATGGACTTGCTTGATACAACTTTCTCAGCATTTTGAAAATCAATTGGATGGTTAAAATCTCTCACATGAATAAATAGAGCATTAGAATCTTGTCCAGTTCTAATGCTATATTTATGTTTTTTTAATCTTAGCTCAAGACTTTTACCAGTTTGACCGTAATAAACTTCATCGCATATTTTACAGGGAATCTTATAGACGCATCCGTCAGCATTTTGGGGGGAATTTCTTATCAAAAGTCTTTTTACTGTATCCAGATTTTTAAATACAACTTTGATATTAAAATTCTTAAGAAAGGAAGGCATATCAACCAAGTTTTCATGGTAAGGGAGAACCAACATATTTTTGGTTGAATAGGGTTGGTTGTCCCTTTTTGGATTGTAAAAAGTATTTCTAGCTATTTTAAAAGATTTATCAATTACATTTCTTGGGTATTTTAAATCATTAGCTATTTCATAAATTTTAGAGATTTCTTCATCTATGAACTCTGGACTACAAATACGTAAAGCTCTCAAAAACATTGAAGAGAAAACCGACACTTTAACTCTACCTTGATGTGAAGAATAATAGTGTAAATAGGAACAATTATTTGTAGGTTTTCTGTAAATTTTAAATTTAAAATCAATGTTACCCTTAACCCTTTGGGGGTCGGTGCCGTACTAGTACGTTTTACGAGCAGGGGTTGGTGCCGTACTAGTACGCCCAAATTCTAGCGGCCTCAATTTAAGCAGAAAACGTCTGGTAGGCATACATATGAAAGAATGGGTCTGTGTGGTCAGTGTGCGCAGTATAAAAAAAATCCTGCAGTACACACTGCATAATGAGAGAAAAAAAACTCTGACCGTTTTTTTCGATTAAAACAGCGACTTTGCAGTCGATTTTCGTATAGTTTTTTTGATGTATTCTCGTTTTCTTGGTCTCATTTGATAGAATGGAAGATATATTACAGAAATAGAGATGATTTTGATTGGTATGACAATGACAAGTACATACCTTGAAATTGAGCTCAAAGTAGCGAAAATGTTCGATTTTTGACGATGTTCAAGAGTAAACAAATCACACCATGCCTCCAATACACATACACTGGCGAGTCTTATATTCATGCACAAGTGCTCTGATATTATTTATACCATTTTTACAATGAGGCAGTTATATACATAACAGTAAATCTTCTATTTTTTGTGAGAATAAAAAATCAAAATGAAAAGCAAAAGTAATGGAACAGGG
Organism: Cherax destructor; assembly: GCA_009830355.1. Taxonomy (NCBI): domain Eukaryota; kingdom Metazoa; phylum Arthropoda; class Malacostraca; order Decapoda; family Parastacidae; genus Cherax; species Cherax destructor. Next base: position 9,833 of record WNWK01042665.1, on the reverse strand, counting down.
GCCTGGAGACGTGACTAATGAACAGAGAACATGTTATTTTAGTGCCAGGAATGTCTGCCTTGTTTACTCTGGACCCTATTTTGAAATTGGCATCGTTTGAAATTTGTGTGAAATTGGAACATTTCCATTTTCTGACCACTATTTTGGGTAGATGAAATTGGTAAATAGGCGGTTTCTTGTACGCAATCGATAGAAGAAATGGAGTTCTAGCGAAATAGCTATAATTTTAGGAGACTGACACATTGGAATTTGTCGAAAATAGGGCTCAAAGTGGGCAAAATCGCCGATGCGTAAGTGTCATGGATACCGCTAACTTCGCGAAAGCATAATTCCGTTAGTTTTCGATCAAATTTCATAATTTTGGTGGCGTTATGATCAGAAAAAGATTCTCTATCATTTCATAAGAAAAAAATAATTTTTTTTTTTCCAAAAAAATTTCGACCCCAGGAACACTTTCCTGAGAAGGCCTGTCGACCCCCAAAGGGTTAATAATAAAAACATCTAGGAAGGGCAATGAGTTATTTACTTCCAATTCAACAGTAAAATTTAAAGAATGAGCTAAGCTATTTAATTTAACAAGGAAATGGTTTATGTCTACATTCTTAGGCATAAGGCACAAAATATCATCAAAATATCTATATCACTTAGCTCTATTGGGAAGGATTATGTTAAGCAATCTTGTTTCAAAAAATTCCATATATAAATTACTAAGAACAGGTGAAAGAGGATTTCCCATTGCCATACCAAACTTCTGAGTATAAAACTCATCATTAAATACAAATTTTGCATCAACAATACAAAGTTTAATAAGTTTAATGATAGTAGGAACTGGCTTGTTGATATTTTGAGCCTAATTTTAATGTTAAAAACAACTTAGATTTAGTTGATAAATTAAGCACCTTTTTTTTTTTTTATTAACACATCGGCCGATTCCCACCAAGGCAGAGTGGCCCGAAAAAGAAAAACTTTCATCATCATTCACTCCATTGTCACTGTAAGCTCAGTGAGAGTTCATAGGGTATAACCGTATCTGCTCACGTGACCATCCGATGCAACCGTTAGCCAATGTCAAAGGTCACCCATGTCAAAGGTCAATACTTTGCAGTAATTCCTGCAGAGTGAAGGGTTTATTTGTTGAGCCATCTTTACATACTGTCCAAGACAGTAAGATATTCCTGCTTGTCGCTAATACCTTGGGTCACAGTGTTCGACTCAGAGCCAATACCAACATTGTTGACCTTGTTCACTACCCTTACCCTATTCGGGTTGAGGATGAGTTGTCACCTGACCAGTGGGTCGGTGCTATTTCAACCGGGGAGGATCCATCCACTTCACCGGACCATTCTATTTCACCAGTAGAAGAGAAAGACTTAGCTCCCACTGACTTCCCAGACGAAGTCGGACGGTTATTGAATTTGTTGAATAAATACCGTAGAGCAATTGCCTTACCAGGTGAGAAGATGGGTTTAACGAACCTACTGTCCCATCGTATCCCACTTGAACCTGGTACCAGACCAATTTATGTACCTGCGTACAGGATGCTGCATTCACAAGTCGCTGTCGCAGAGGAATTAATCAATAAGATGCTTAACGATGGTTTTATCGTACCTAGCAACTCCCCCTGGAATGCGCCCTTAATCCTAGTACCTAAGAAGGACGGTACTTGGCGCCCAGTGATTGACTTTAGGAAGCTAAACGCGAAAACGATTCCAGATCGTTTCCCACTTCCTGTACTTGGCGACCTGTTACGTAATATCGGAGATAATAAGGTCTTCTCGACCCTCGATTTGTTACAAGGGTTTTGGCAAGTCCCTCTTCACGAGGACAGCCAAGAGCTCACCGCATTCTCCACCCCAACAGGTCATTTTGAATTCTGTCGTATGGCTTTTGGATTAAGATCTTCGCCTATCACATTCTCGAGGCTCATGACCAATATCTTTAGAGGCCTTATAGGAAAAGACCTAATGGTATATGGTAGATGACGTAATTGTTATGTCCGAGGATGTAGACAAGCATTTAGAAAGACTGGAGAAGGTACTGAGTAAGCTTGAAGAAGCCAATCTAAAGATCAAGCTGTCTAAATGTCAATTTTTCAGATCAGAAATTAGGTTTCTGGGTCACGTAGTCACTCCTAGAGGGGTTATGACTGACCGAAGTAAAGTAGATGCAGTATTGAATTTTCCAACTCCCAAAACTGCTGATGCCGTAAGATCCTTTGTGGGCTTAGCAGGTTTTTATAGGTCATACATTGCCAATTTTTTCTCGATAGCAGCTCCTCTAACTGAGTTGCTTAAGAAAGATGCTCCATTTGTTTGGAGTGAGATAAACAATGTAAGAAAGCCTAGGGAACGAATGGATTTGTCAGTTAAAAACAGAGTAGGGGAGTTAGTAGATTGGGAGCTGGAGGTATTGGGTAGATGGCGGGAATATTTTGAGGAACTATTAAATGTCGATGAAAAAAGGGAGGCGGTAATTTCATGTACTGGCCAGGGATATACAACATCGTTTAGGAGTGAAGAAGAGCAGGATGTGAGTGTGGGGAAGGTGCGTGAGGCATTACGTAGAATGAAAGGGGGTAAAGTAGCTGGAACTGACGGGATCATGACAGAAATGTTAAAAGCAGGGGGGGATATAGTGCTGGAGTGGTTGGTATTTTTGTTTAATAAATGTATGAAAGAGGGGAAGGTACCTAGGGATTGGCAGAGAGCATGTATAGTTCCTTTATATAAAGGGAAGGGGGATAAAAGAGTGTAAAAATTATAGGGGAATAAGTTTACTGAGTTAGCCGACGTGTTGAAAAAAAAAAAGTTTACTGAGTATACCAGGTAAAGTGTATGGCAGGGTTATTATTGAAAGAATTAGAGGTAAGACAGAGAGTAGGATTGCAGATGAGCAAGGAGGCTTTAGAGTGGGTAGGGGATGTGTAGATCAAGTGTTTACAGTGAAGCATATATGTGAACAGTATTTAGATAAAGGTAGAGAAGTTTTCATTGCATTTATGGATTTAGAAAAGGCATATGATAGAGTGGATAGGGGAGCAATGTGGCAAATGTTGCAAGTGTATGGAATAGGTAGTAAGTTACTGAAGGCTGTTAAGAGTTTTTATGAGGATAGTGAGGTTCAGGTTAGGGTGTGTAGGAGAGAGGGAGATTACTTCCTGGTAAAAGTAGGTCTTAGACAGGGATGTGTGATGCCACCATGGTTGTTTAATATATTTATAGATGGGGTTGTAAAAGAAGTAAATGCTAGGGTGTTGGGGAGAGGGGTGGGATTAAATTATGGGGAATTAAATGCAAAATGGGAGTTGACACAGTTACTTTTTGCTGATGTTACTGTGCTTATGGGAGATTCTAAAGAAAAGTTGCAAAGGTTAGTGGATGAGTTTGGGAGAGTGTGTAAAGATAGAAAGTTGAAAGTGAACATAGATAAGAGTAAGGTGATGAGGGTATCAAACGATTTAAATAAAGAAAAATTGGATATCACATTGGAGAGAGGGATTATGGAAGAAGTAAATGTTTTCAGATATTTGGGAGTTGACGTGTCAGTGAATGGGTTTATGAAGGATGAGGTTAACCATAGAATTGATGAAGGAAAAAAGGTGAGTGGTGCGTTGAGGTATCTGTGGAGACAAAAAACGTTATCCATGGAGGCAAAGGGAATGTACGAAAGTATAGTCGTACCAACACTCTTATATGGGTGTGAAGCATGGGTTGCAAATGCTGCAGCGAGGAGGAGGCTGGAGGCAGTGGAGATGTCCTGTCTAAGGGCAATGTGTGGTGTAAATATTATGCAGAAAATTCGGAATGTGAAAATTAGGAGAAGGTGTGGAGTTACTAAAAGTATTTGTCAGAGGGCTGAAGAGGGGTTGTTGAGGTGGTTTGGTCATTTAGAGAGAATGGATCAAAGTAGAATGACTTGGAGAGCGTATAAATCTGTAGGGGAAGGAAGGCGGGGTAGGGGTCGTCCTAGAAAAGGTTGGAGGGAGGGGGTAAAGGAGGTTTTGTTGGCGAGGGGCTTGGCCTTCCAGCAAGCATGTGTGAGCGTGTTAGATAGGAGTGAATGGAGATGAATGGTTTTTGGGACATGACGATCTGTTGGAGTGTGAGCAGGGTAACATTTTGTGAAGGGATTCAGGGAAACCAGTTAATTGATTTAGTTGGACTTGAGTCCTGGAAATGGGAAGTACAATGCCTGCACTTTAAAGGAGGGGTCTGGGATAGTGACTGCTGGGAGGGACTATTCTCAGCTGTCGTATCTGAGCGCCTCTGCAAAGACAGTGATTATGTATGAGTGTGGTGAAAGTGTTGAATGATGATGAAAGTATTTTCTTTTTGGGGATTTTCTTTCTTTTTGGGTCACCCTGCCTCGGTGGGAGACGGCCGACTTGTTAAAAAAAAAAAAAAAAAATAATTAATCCGTTCCAGACATCCAAAAATATTCACAAAAAATTAATTTTGTAAAGATTAACTATACTTTTACATTCACAAAACAATTATAAATAGTATATATAAAGTAGTATAATATTAAATTTATAATTAAACATTTAAAATAACATTTACTTACCTTTATTGAAGAGAGTTGCTGGCATCTGGAAGATAGGGAGGAGGACAGGGGGAGATGTTAGTGTTTGGAAGGGGAATCCCCCTCCAAAAGAACTTCAGGTAACAAGTCCCTCTCTGGGGTTACTTCCCTTCTTTGTCTCTTAATCCCACTAGGACCAGCTTGAGAGTCACTAGAACCCTGTCGCAGAAAATATCTGTCCAGAGTCCTCTGTTTCTGGCGCCTCTTTAACATTTTCCTGAAGTGCAACATGGCTCTGTCACTGAACTGGTTGCACAGATGGCTTATTTCAGCTTGCTCAAGGTGATGTTTTTCAACAAATGTCTGCAACTCACTCCACTTTGTACACATGTCCTTAAGCACTGAAGAAGGCACCTCCTTCACTCCCTCTTCCTCCTCCTGTGAATCAATAACCTCAACTCTGGTCTTATGCTCTTCCAGTTCCAGCTGTTGCAGCTGTTCAGTTGTTAGCTCCAACCTGTGGTCCTCCACCAACTCTTGCACATCCTCACCACTCAACTCCAACCCCAGGCTGTTCCCCAATGCCACAATATCTTCCACAACAGGCACAGGGTCAGCCTCAAATCCTTCAAAATCCCTCTTTTCAACACAATCCAGCCACAGTGGTCTCCAAGCAGACTTCAAAGTCCTGGAAGTCACTCCCTCCCAAGCCTTACCTATAAGGCCTATGCAATGGACGATATTAAGTGATCTTTCCAGAACTCTCTTAGGGTCAATGCAGTGTCTGAGGTCACATCAAAGCACTTCTGAAACACTGTTTTGGTGTACAGTTTCTTGAAGTTTGCAATGACCTGCTGGTCCATGGGCTGGATGAGAGGAGTGGTGTTAGGAGGCAAGAACTTCACTCTGATGAAACTGAACTCATCAGGCAACAACTCTTGCAAGTTGTGAGAATGAGCAGGAGCATTGTCCAGTACCAGGAGGCACTTGAGTCCCAATTTCTTTTCCAGGAGGTATTTCTTCACACTAGGGCCAAACACTCCAGTCAACCATTCCACGAAAATGTCCTTAGTGACCCATGCCTTGGTGTTAGCCTTCCAATACACACACAAATTTTTCCTGTTACCATTGTGTTTCTTGAAGGCTCTGGGATTTTCTGTGTGATACACCAGTAAAGGCTTCACATTAAAATCACCACTGGCATTAGCACACATCATGAGAGTTAGCCTGTCTTTCATAGGCTTGTGTCCTGGCAGTGCCTTTTCCTCCTGAGTAATGAAGGTCCTCTTTGGCATTTTCTTCCAAAAGAGGCCTGTTTCATCACAATTAAACACTTGTTGGGGTTAAAAATTTTCAGTGTCTACTCACAAACTTTTCAGCTGCACGTTTGTCTGAGCTGGCTGCCTCACCATGCCTCACAACACTGCGTATGCCACTACGTTTCTTAAACCTCTCAAACCAGCCTCTGCTAGCTTTAAAATCACTCGCATCAGCACTGATTCAAGGCATTGTCTTGACAAGATCTGTGTGCAACTGCCTTGCCTTTTCACAATTTATCGCCATGGAAATACTATCACCCGCTATCTGTTTTTCATTGATCCACACCCCCAATAACTTCTCAACCTCATCCTTTTGCAACATTAGCTTCCTTGATTTCTTTTCTCATTGCCAGGATAGAGGTAATAGTAGATTGGTTTTTGTTGTACATCCTGGCAAACTCACTCACACACGCCACTCATATTTTTCTACAATCTCTTTCTTCAGTTCGATGGTGTTCCTCACTCTCTTTACCACAGGGGTGCCACTAGGAAGCTTCTTTGGACCCATGGTGACTTATTTCACAGTGACAATCACTAAACCACCAATAAACACAACAAATGTATTGTGAATGTTTGAAAGAGCGCACTGGGTATTGTTCACTCAAGTGTAAACAACGCTAGACTGGCGTCCTGCACGGCGAGGCGCGCAAGTGCAGGCAGGTGGACAGGTCTGGTACAGACCGCTACATGAGTAAAAACCGCTACACAAGAAAAATATTGACCGAAAAAGGCAACCTTTACACGAAAAAAACGTTATTCGGACAGACCGTTACTTGGGGGTCCACTGTATATGCTTATTCTATGGTGAAAGTTATACAAGTGTTTAATAATCTGTGAAAAGAAAGTTTATCAGTGGTTGCAAAAATGGGAATGGAAAAGGAGGCAGTGAAGTAATGCATCAAGTGACTATTCTGCAAAAATTATGAAATAACACAAAAGACAATATGGTGGTATAAAACGTAAGGTGTTATCAGTTAATGGTAGTGTGGATCATTTTCCCAGGTGACAATTATAGCCCAGCAAAGTAAAGACAAGTGTATACTTAGTGTAAATAGATGTCTACGAGATTTACATGCATTCATACATGCTCGTGGGAGAAATAAAACAGTATACCAAAATTTCTATGGAAGTGCAACACAATTAACAGGCTTCCATTTTACACTAGGATACAAGGAGAAGTGTTGTTGATACTGGTTGGGCATATAGAAAGGGTAGAACACAGGCTGATAAAAAAAAACTGTAAAACATAGAAAACACTCACTCAGGGGATTCCAATTCCATGCCACTTCCTCAAATCATGTACTATCAATGTCAAAATAGCTAGGGTCACCCCGATCCACAAAGGAGGTGATCAAACAGACCTGAATAATTATAGACCAATTTCTAATTTACCATTGCTTTCTAAAATCTTCGAAAAATTAATTCATAGACAAATCTATTCCTACCTCGTCTCACACAATGTACTCAACCCCTGTCAATTTGGATTCAGGACAAACAAGAGCACAAACGATGCTATTACACACATGTTGGAGTTAATATATACAGCACTTGAGAAAAAAGAAGTCCCACTGGGAATCTTCATTGATCTCCGCAAAGCTTTTGATACAGTCGACCATGATTTACTGCTCACAAAATTAGCACACTATGGTATAAGGGGGCACCCACTCAACTACCTAAAATCATACCTCACCAACAGAAGCCAATACGTGTACACAAATGGAGCGAACTCTTCCACACAACCAATTACAGTCGGAGTCCTCAAGGAAGTGTCCTGGGGCCACTCCTATTCCTCATTTACATAAATGACCTACCGAATGCATCACAACTACTCAAACCCATTTTATTTGCAGATGACACAACATATGTCTTCTCTCACCCAAATCCAGTTATACTGGCCAACACTGTTAATGCCGAATTACAGAAAATATCAACATGGATGACGACTAACAAGCTTACTCTCAATACTGACAAGACCTACTTCATACAGTTTGGAAGCAAAGCCACAAATGTTCCACTTAACATAACACTTAATGGTACACCCATCACAAGACTCACAGAGGAAAAATTCCTAGGAATCCACCTTGACAGTAGCCTTAAATTCCAAACACATATACGTACAACAAATTTCCAAGAAAATCTCGAAGACAGTAGGCATATTATCAAAGATACGCTATTATGTACCTCAATCAGCTCTCCTTGCACTATATCATTCACTTATCTACCCGTATCTCACCTATGGAATCTGTGCATGGGGATCAACAACGTTAAATCACCTTAGACCACTCATAACACAACAAAAGGCCGCAGTCAGAATGATAACAAATTCCACTCTAGACAGCATACTCCACCAATATTCAAAAGTCTCAAACTACTCACCGTAAAGAACATTCATACTTACTCTTGTGCCTACTACATATATAAAACTTTACACTCTAATATAAACCTCTGCTCAAAACTCTCTCACCAACTTTAATAGGACCCATGACCACAACACACGACACAGATCACTTTTTGATATACCCCGTGTTCATATCAACCTATGTAAAAATTCTATGCACATAAAGGGCCCCAGAATCTGGAATTCATTACCAGTAAATATTAAGATAATCTTGTCTGAAAATCAATTTAAGACTCAACTCAAAACCACCTACTCACCCAAACCTAAATGATCATGCTATAAACTACTTTGAAAAATGCTCATTGTTACTTTCCTATACGATAATCTCAATTTTTAATAATATGTTACTATTATGTTACCCCTACTCATATTATAAGTTAATGTCAAAATGCTCAATGTTATTTTCCTTAAGATAATCTCAATTCCATATTATCATTCAAGAATCTTAACACCTGTAACAATCTAAGATCTAATATCATTATATAATAATTTAAACAGTAAAATTTCATCATATTGTAATTTTGAAAATAATTTTTAACTAGAATAAACTCAATAAATTTCTCTAATATTAAGTACATAGTTTTTAAGGACTAGAATAAGCTGCCCCTAATGCCATGGCATGTCAGTGGCTCTCCTTGCACTCAATTTACATTGTAATTTCCCATACCCATGTAACCTGCAATGAAATAAAATTTGTTTGTTTGTTTGTAAGACTATTTATTTTACCTTTATTATGTATAGCACTTAGTTACACTTACCAAGGGTATCTTTGAAGCAATAAAAGTGGCTTCTGTTTAACTTGAAGTCCTTGTCTCTCATGGTTCGATTGAGACGATATGTATCATCCATAGCTTGATATTTCTTTCTCTTCTTCAGTGCTCCATCTTTGCCCTCGTCATCACCCTGGGTCTCTTCACCTTTGCCTTCCTCATTATCCTGAGTATCTTCATCTCCATCAGGAACTTTACCTAAAATTTTTCAAACTTTGCAACATCTATAATGAAATTTTTTTCTACCATAAAACCAGATGCTTTATATTGTACATAACAGAGACTATTTCCTAATACATATACAGTGGACCCTCGGTTTTCGTTCACCTCTAAAATCGAACAATTATGTAAGTGTATTTTCGTAAGTGCTTTTGTAAGTATATTTTTGGGGGTCTGAAATGACTAATCTAATTTACATTTGTCCTTATGGGAAAAAATTTGTTCGGTAACGGCACTCAAACAGCATTCTGGAAAGAATTTTCAACGAAAACTGAGGGTCCACTGTATGTCCTTCGCTGGTGAATCATATTATAGCGAGGTTCTGATGCCTGCTAACAGCACTCTTTTCCATTTGCCACTATATTTGCACTAATAATTAATCCTGAATAACATCATTATAGGATTAAAACAGCTTATGAGAATGGTGATACTGCAAGGTGAGTGGTGATGCAGGAACTGATATAGGGGATGGAGAGGAAATGTTGAAAAAAAAACCGATGATCATTTTTTTTGCAAAATGATTATTGGGGACAGGGAATTAGAAATACATATACTGGTGATAATAAGTATACAAGTATGAATGCTGATAAGAATCTGGATAAGCTG
>WNWK01042664.1:0-15875 GCA_009830355.1 Cherax destructor | reverse complement strand
AAAAAAAGGACCCGGGCAGCAGAAAAATCAAAAGAAACAGCAAAATACGAGAGGGTGTACCTAGATCGGGAGAGAACAACAGAAACCGAGAGAAAGGATGCAAAGACGAAAGGGGCAAGAAAGAGAGAAAAGCAGAGTCAGGAAGTGACAACCAGAGTCGAGAGGAGCAGCATGTGCAACCACCCACAGAACCACTCACAGAACCTTGCAACCAAACATACTATCCCAAAACAAACCACACTCCACACTCACAGACAACACCCCACCTTAAACAGTAGACTCCCTTTAACACCCTGCCAGGTCTCTCACTCCCGCAGCCCCACAAACCCACAGAATACAGTGTTGGAAAAGAAGCTGAAGGTATGGTACACCAACGCAGATGGAATAACGAATAAGTGTAAGGAGTGGCACGAAAGAATCACAGAGGAATCACCAGACATCATAGTACTCACGGAAACCTAGCTCACAGGAATTATAACAGATGCCATCTTTCCAACTGAATATCAAATCCTAAGGAAAAATAGAGGGAATAAAGGGGTGGAGGAGTTCCACTGCTCATCAAAAACCAGTGGAGTTTTGAGAATTTAAAAAGGAGGGGACAAAGGGGAAGAAAGGGGACGACACAGAAGGAACACTTCAGACTGGGGGCTCAAAGGTGGTAATTGGGAAGTGATGTCTACCTGGAGTCTACCTGGAGGACATTCCGGGGAACAAGCCCACGCAGCCCGGTCTATGACCAGGCCTCCCGGTGGATCAGGGCCTGATCAACGAGGCTGTTACTGCTGGCCACACGTAGTCCAATGTACGAACCACAGCCCAGCTGATCTGGCACTGACTTAAGGTATCTGTCCAGCCCCCTCTTGAAGACAACCAGGGGTCTATTGGAAATCCCTTTATGGCTGGTGGGAGGCTGCTGAACAGTTTTGGGGCCCCGGACACTTATTGTGTTTTCTTTAGTGTCCCAGTGGTGTCCCTACTTTTCACTAGGGGTATGTTACATCGCCTGAAAAGTCTTTTGCTTCGTAGAGAGTGATTTCTGTGTGCAGGTTAGGGACCAGTCCCCCCAGAATCTTCCAGGTGTAGGGGTTATGATATATTTTCTCGCATGCGCTCAAGTGAGTACAAGTCAAGTGCTTCCAGGCGTTCCCAGTAGTTAAGGTGTTTGATGGAACTTATACGTGCAGTAAGGTCTCTGTACATTCTCTAGATCTGCAATTTCACCTGCCTTGAATGGGGATGTTAATGTACAGCAGTATTCTAGCCTAGAGAGAACAAGTGATTTAAAAAGGATCATCATTGGCTTGCCATCTTTTGTCTTGAATGTTCTCATTGTCCATCCTATCAGATTCCTCGCAGATGGGATAATGGCATTGTTGTGGTCCTTAAAGGTGAGATCTTCGGATATTACCACTCCCAGGTCCTTCACATTGCTTTTCTGCTCTATAGTGTGATTTGAGTTTGTAGTATACTCAGTCCTAGTTATTATTTCCAATAGTTTTCCAAAACAGTAGTTGGGATTTGTACTCATTTAACATCACATTGTTCTCCGTTGCCCATTGGAAAACTTGGTTTATATCTTCTTGGAGATTTGCCGTGTCCTTAATGGATGACACTCTCATGCAGATCCTAGTATCGTCTGCAAAGGATGATGGATGATATGGTGCTATGGTCTACATCTCTGTCTATGTCTGATATGAGAATGAGGAACAGGATAGGGGCGAGTACTGTGCCTTATATATATATATATATATATATTATTTTTTTATTAACACATCGGCCGATTCCACCAAGGCAGGGTGGCCCGAAAAGAAAAACTTTCATCATCATTCACTCCATCACTGTCTTGCCAGAGAGGTGCTTTACACTACAGTTATAAGACTGCATCATTAACACCTCCTTAAGAGTGCAGACACTGTACTTCCCATATCCAGGACTCAAGTCCGGCCTGCCGGTTTCCCTGAATCCCTTCATAAATGTTACTTAACTCACACTCCAACAGCACGTCAGGTATTAAAACCATTTGTCTCCATTCAATCCTATCAAATATGCTCACACATGCTTGCTGGAAGTCCAAGCCCCTCGCACACAAAACCTCTTTACCCCTTCCTCCAACCTTTCCTAGGCCGACCTCTACCCCGCCTTCCTCTACTACAGATTTATACACTCTCAAAGTCATTCTGTCTCGTTCCATTCTCTCTACATGTCCGAACCACCTCAACAACCAATCCTCAGCTCTCTGGATAATAGTTTTGGTAATCCCGCACTTCCTCCTAATTTCTAAACTCCGAATTCTTTGCATAATATTCACACCACACATTGACCTCAGACATGACATCTCCACTGCCTCCAGCCTTCTCCTCGTTGCAACATTCATCACCCATGCTTCACACCCATATAAGAGTGTTGGCATAACTATACTCTCACATTCCCTCTTTACTTCCATGGACAAAAATCTTTGTCTCCACAGACTCCGAAGTGCTCCACTCACCCTTTTCCCCTCATCAATTATATGATTCACCTCATCCTTCATAGACCTATCTCCTGACATGTCCACTCCCAAATATCTTAATACATTCACCTCCTCCATACTCTCTCCCTCCAATCTGATATCCAGTCTTTCGTCACCTAATTTTTTTGTTATCCTCATCACCTTACTCTTTCCTATATTCACTTTCAATTTTCTTCTTTTACACCCCCTACAAATTCATCCACCAACCTCTGCAACTTCTCTTCAGAATTTCCCAAAAGCACAGTGTCATCAGCAAAAAGCAACTGTGACAACTCCCACTTTGTATTTGATTCTTTATATTTTAAACCCACACCTCTTGTCAAGACCCTCACATTCACTTCTCTTACAACCCCATCTATAAATATATTGAACAACCACGGTGACTTTACTGGGAAATAGTCCCTCCCTCCTACACCTCTAACCTGAGCCTCACTATCCTCATAAAAAATTTCACTGCTTTCAGTAACCTACCTATTCCATACACCTGCAACATCTGCCACATTGCCCCCTATCCACCCTATCATACGCCTTTTCCAAATACATAAATGCCAAAAAAACCTTTTACCCTTATCCAAATACTGTTCACCTATATGTTTCACTGTAAACACTTGGTCTACACACCCCTACCTTTCCTAAAGCCCTTGTTCATCTGCTATCCTGCTCTCTGTCTTACTCTTAATTCTTTCAATAATAACTCTACCATACACTTTACCAGGTACACTCAACAGACTTATTCCCCCATAATTGTTGCACTCTCTTTGTCCCTTTGCCTTTATACAAAGGAACAATACACGCTCTCTGCCAATCCCTAGGTACCTTACCCTCTTCCATATATTTATTAAATAATAGCACCAACCACTCCAAAACTATATCCCCACCTGCTTTTAACATTTCTATCTTTATCCCATCAATCCACCCACACTCACAACTGGCTCTTCCACCTCCTACAAGATGTTATTCCTCCTTGCACTATACACGAAATCACAGCTTCCCTGTCTTCATCAACATTTAACAACTCCTCAAAATATTCTCTCCATCTTCCCGATACCTCTAACTCTTCAATTAATAACTCTCCTCTCCCATTTTTAACTGTCAAATTCATTTGTTCCCTAGGCTTCCTCAACATATTAATCTCACTCCAAAACTTTTCTTATTTTCACCCAAAAATTTTTTGATAACATCTCACCCACTCTTTTATTTGCCTCTTTTTACATTGCTTCACCACTCTCTTAACCTCTCTTTTTCTCTCCATACTCTTCCCTCCTTGCATCACTTCTACTTGGTAAAAACCTCTCATATGCTAGCTTTTCTCCTTTACTACTCTCTTTACATCATCATTCCACCAATCGCTCTTCTTCCCTCCCGCACCCACTCGCCTGTAACCACAAACTTCTGCTGAACACTCTAACACTACATTCTTAAAGCTCCCATACATCTTCGACCCCATTGCCTACACTCTCACTAGCCCATCTATCCTCCAATAGTTGTTTATATCTTACCCTAACTGCCTCCTCTTTTAGTTTATAAACCTTCACCTCTCTTACTTACTGCTTCCATTTTCCTTGTATCCCATCTCCCTTTTTACTCCCACTTTAGCTACAACTAAAAGTGATCTGATATATCTGTTACCCCTCTATAAACATGTACATCCTGAAGTCTACTCAACAATCTTTTATATACCAATACGTAGTCCAACAAGTTACTGTCATTAGCCCCCCATCATATTTTGTATACTTATGTATCCTCTTTTCTTAAAATATGTATTACCCATAACTAAACCCCTTTCTATACAAAGTTCAATCAAAGGGCTCTCATTATCATTTACACCTGGCACCCCAAACTTACCTACCACACCTCTCTACATGTTTCTCATACTTTAGCATTTAGATCCCTACACAATTACTCTCTCACTTGGTACAACAGTTCCCATACATTCGCTTAACATCTCCCAAAATTTTCTCTCTCTCCTGTACACTCCTCTCTTTTCCAGGTGCATACACGCTTTTTATGACCAACTTTTCGCATCCGACCCTTATTTTAATCCACATAATCCTTGAATTTATATATATATATATATATATATATATATATATATATATATATATATATATATATATATATATATATATATATCAGTAAAAACCTGCGACTAGCCAAGGACTCGAACCCATACTGCTTTGGCCTGTCTCATGGTGAGTAAGAACACATGATGCTCTAACCCATAGGACCACGCAATTCTACAAGAATGACGCAACCTGCCAAGCTAGGTGTTTTACCATCATCCAAGAACATACGGTGGTGTGGATGCCTCTGAACTAATTTCATTCTACTCCCTGTTTGGTGTACTAGCCCAACGAGCAACATTTTATATTATTGTAATCACGAACGAGTGGTATTGATCAATAACAACACTGCGACTAGCCAAGGACTCGAACCCATGCTGCTTTGGCCCACCTTAAGGTGAGGGGAAAACACATGACGCTCTAACCCACAGGACCACGCAATCCTTAAAGAATGACGCACCTAGCCAAGCTAGGTGTTTTACCGTCATCCGAGGACGGGGAGCAGAATGAAATTAACTCAGAGGCACCCACACCACTGTATGTCCTCGGATGACGGAAAAACACCTAGCGGCTGGGTGCGTCATTCTTGTAGAACTGCGTGGTCCTGGGGGTTTGGGGTCATGTGTTTGCTCACATGAGGCTGGCCAAAGCATGGGTTCGAGTCTTCTATCGCAGTGTTGTTATTGATAATTCAACTCGTTCGTGGTTACAATAATATATATATATATATATATATATATATATATATATATATATATATATATATATATATATATATACATCCGTGTGCTAGAACTGCAAATAAATTATGAAGTAAATTCGTAAAAAAAATAATAGGACCCTTTTTTTGTATCAGCATATAAATAAAGTTAATGTTGAAGCTAATATTTGCCTGACCACAGGAAGGAATTTTCGACCTAAACTATTTACGTCCGCCTTGAAACACTGATCGTGTTCTTTTCTAAATATTTTTGTTGTTAAATATGACTTAGGAGATGAAAGATTAAATGGGTAAACAGAAAAGTCTAAGTTTTAATAAAAATTAAAATACAATGCCTAAAAAAGTATTTTAGAGAAATAAATGGAAAAAAATGTAGGACAAACATATAATTTGTACAAAAAAACATAACAAATATTTAAATTAAATTAAACATTAAACTGAATCTTTAAAGACACAAAAATGAAAAGTTTCAATATATACCGACCAAATAAGATATTATAAATGTAGTGAATCTTAATCCTAAAACATACAGCCGATATGAGGGACGTAGAAATACACTGGATGTTATGCTGAGCATTTCGGGCAAATTAGGTCAGTTTTGTCCCAGGATGCGACCCACACCAGTCGACTAACTCCCCCGGTACCCATTCTACTGATGGGGGAAAATAGACAACCGGTGTAAAGAAACACGCTTTATGTTTCTACCCTCGCCGGGAATCGAACCCGGACTCTCGCCGTGTGAAGCGATTGCTTTAGCCACCCGACCACGGGGCATGTCATTTCATCAGAGCCTTCAACACAGGAGGGATGTTGGTGGCCTTACTGTTATGTACAAGACCAATATTATCAAAGTGCCACACTTGGGTCCACTCCGAGGACAGCGAGAAGTGAGCTTGTACACAACAAGACGGGCAGCAAGCAGCAACTTCACTCTGTACCCTTCTCCAGAACATCATTTCATCTTAGATTATTTATTCCTAGGATGACTCGAGTCTGGAACATGCGTATTGCATAATGATATCGACGAAAAATTGTCAGTTGAACAAATGAAATCGCTGACCCACAGATGGCTCCAACTTCATCCTGTCCAGTATCTGTATGTTTCATAACAATAAAAATGCTTTCAAATGAGATGATGTATGTAACAGCTCTTAGTTTGTAAATAAAGTTAGGAATCTTTAACCTAACTTTATAAAATCATGTGTAAAGAGAAAGAGAGAAAGAGAGTAAACTCTCTTTATGTACTCATATGGTGAATACACAAAAATCTCTCTCTCTCTTACTAACACTGAAGTGCTACAAAGGATAAAAGAGAGAGAGTTGCTTCCCGTGTACCATGCAAGATAAGAGAGAGAGTTGCTTCCCGTGTACCATGCAAGATAAGAGAGCACTTCCTGGCCCAGCTCACTTTAAAGCCTCACTCCAGCATTTTTAATATACAAATTATATTACAGTGGGAGACTTTATTAACGTAATTACAATCCTGAACCAGAGATTGAAACTCAGCGGCTGACATCATCTTCACAGAACCCAACTGTAAAACTGTGTTTCTGATGTCAGTGAAGCAAGACCATAATTACTGATGGTATGATTGATGTCAGTGAAGCAAGACCATAATTACTGATGGTATGATTGATTTCAGTGAAGCAAGACTATAATTACTGCTGGCATGATTGATGTCAGTGAAGAAAAGACTATAATTACTGATGTCAGGGAAACAAGACCATAATTACTGATGACATGATTGATGTCACTAAAGCAAGACCATAATTACTGATGGCATGACTAATGTCAGTGAAAAAAGACTATAATTACTGATGTCAGGGTAAAAAAAAAATAATTACTGATGTCAGGAAACAAGAATAATTATTAAAGGCATGACTGATGTCAGTGAAGACTATAATTAATGATGACATGATTGATATCGGGGAAAAAGTCCATAATTATTGATGACAAGACTGATGTCACTGAAGCAAGACCATAATTACTGATGACATGATTGAAGTCACTGAAGCAAGACTATAATTATTGATGTCAGGGAAGCAAGAATAACACTGGTGAACAACCAAAATCTTCCGAGACCTGAGAGAAATTTTCCCAAACTAATATTAGGTTACTGATAATGAATATCATAGTTAAAAATGTTTGTCAGTTCTACTTTTCAATATAGACCTACGTGTCACAACAGGTTGCAACAGGCTTGCGGCAGTGTGTTTCTTACCACACTCAAAAGTCTCACTGACCTTCATTATTGTTCCAGCAGTCATACAAGGTGGTTATTGATATGCATGTGAGGCACATTATTTTAAATTTTTTATTTTCCTACTGAACGATATAAATACTTATGTTTAGCTGTCATGCTCTGTATTATAATAATAAATTAATGAATAAATTTTCTGATTATCTTCTAATTGTTTGTTTTTTTTTCTTTCAGATGCCTCGTACTTGTGTGTACAGGACAGACACATTCTACTATTTTTGTGGTGAGGTGACCTTTGCATCACAGAAGCACCAAATAACTGCTATGGTTAGAAAAGCATGTCACCTATATTTTGGATGCAAGATTGGTGACCAGGGTAAAAAACTGGGCTCCAAAATATGCTGCAACAATTGTCTACTAACCTTCACCAATGGTTGAACGGGAAAAGAGGGAAGGAATGCCTTCTACTGTGCCAATGACATGGCGGGAGCCACCAGACCATACCAACAATTGTTATTTCTGCATGGTACCTCCAGTAAAAAAGGGCTTGTCAAAAAAAAAGGGGTCCATTGAATATCCAAACACTCCATCAGGTTTTCCCCCGTTCCACATGGAGAAAATCTACCTGTTCCTGGTGCACCAACTTGGGTATCCTTCGAGTCAGATGAAGAAAGTGGTGGGGAGGAAAAAAAAAAGGATGACAGTGCTGGATTACACAGTGACCGAAACTTTGATAAAACACCTCCTCTAGGCCACATCTCATAAAAAAAAGGGAACTCCATGACCTTGTCAGGGATCTGCAACTCCCCAAAAAAAATAAGACAGAGCTGCTGGGCTCTCGTCTTCAACAGTAAAAAATCTCCTGGCAGCTGATGTGAAGTTTTGATATCATGTCACAAATAACCCGCATATAGCCTTGTTTATGGGTTCATTATTATTTTTTCCCCCCTCTGTGTTCTTGCTTCTACCCTATGTGGGCCACTATCCCCCTTACAGTGCTCCTTTCTTAGTATTTGACTGACTCCACTACTACTACTACCACTATTACTCCACCACTTTTTCTTGTTCCCGCCCCCGTCGGCTGCCAATATATACCCTCTCCTTCCCTTCTCTTTGTTAGTGTGACTTTGTAAATGGTCCAAGTCGGACCGAAACGTCGTCGTAAGCTCACACTTAAACAACACTAACCTCTCACCTAACTTTGATAACAGACCTACATCAGACATTGACACACAGATAAATCTTATACAAGATTCATAACCCAAATTTTCCCCAAAACTCAATTCCAAAAAAAAAAAGACCCCCTCCAGATACTCCTTCCTCCTTCTACAAGGACAAAACCCTTCTCCTCTATTACCTCACCTTCCTGAGAAACAACATCATCCGCAGCTTGGGTGATGACCATTAAAAAATAGGCTATCCCTCATCCCAAACTGCTGACACACCATATGGGACCCCAGGAAATTCTGGGCTTTCATCCGGAAGGTTACTGAGTCCCAAAAAAAAACACTTTCAACACATAACACACAACAACATAAAATTTCAGACCCCAAACAAGCAGCACGTGCCTTCAAACACATATGGGGAAAACATTTTCCCCCCCTCACCCTCCCCGTCCCAGCTGCATTACAACACACACAAGCCGTAGAACACTGGGTCTCCACACACAGACACACCACCTGTCCTGACCCTATCATACAACTTTCCTCTCTCACCTCCACACATATTCTTGACACTCCTTTCTCTCAACCGCTTGTCAAATCACTGATCTTGAAACTTCCTCCCAAAGCACATGGAGCCTCTGGTTCTCTCCCCACGTTCTCCGTCACCGCCCGGCTCTGTAATTTCCGCTTTTACCAACCTATTGCCTGCCTTGCCTCTGGCTACTTCCCTTCCCCCTTTTAAATCTGCCATTGCCCTCTCATTCCCAAACCAAACAAGGACTTAACTGACCCGAAAAAAATTATAGACCCATTAGCCTTCTAGAAACCCCAGGCAAGACATTTGAACGACTCATCAATCAAAGACTAAGGACTCACCTAGAGACTAACCACCTCCTGACAGATCGACAATTTGGCTTTCCCCCCAACACCGCTCGACATAACAGCCCTAAACATCATCTTGAACTATATTCTATTCAATAAGGCCCAAGGACGTGAAACTGCCCTGGTTGCTAAGGACGTGGAGAAAGCCTTCGACACGGTCTGGCATTCAGGGCTCAAGTACAAGTTATGTAACCGTTTTGACCTTCCTTGATGGCCGTACGATGCGAATCAAGTTCAAAAACTGTCTCTCTGACTCATTTTCACCCTTCATGCTGGAGTCCCCAGGGCTCTGTGCTCTCTCCTACCTTGTACATTCTTTATACAAACGACATTCCCAACCCAGCTCACTACAACACACTCACACTTGCATACGCAGATGACATCACACAACTCACAGCACACTCAGAACACAACGTGAGATTGATATGATCAGTGCTTGGGAGATCCTTTGGCGCATCAAAACAAATGCCAACAAATCCAAGATTACCTACTTCTTCCCAAAAGGACGACGCCAACCACTGCCTGTCTACCTCAGAACCACCACTACACGAACACACATTCCACGAACACTCAACACTACAGTCCTCGGAGTTAACTTAGACTCTAGACTGAGACTACATACCCACATAAACACTAAAAGAGCTATGGCCAGAAATGTCCTCGGCAGACTGTTCAAGCTCAGAGACTCACACCCTAACACTAAACTACACCTGTACAAGGCACTTATACACCTCTTTTCCTCTCTCTTGCTGCCAAAACAAACATCTTGAAACTGCAGCAAATCCAGAACCGTGCACTGCGGTGGTGCTGGGAACGAAGTGGGATGACTTTGCCACTAGCGAGTTCCTCAACAACAGGACTGGCACCCCGGCACTAAACGTGTTTTGGAAAGAACTCAGTGACAGACAAATTGACCGACTTGAAACCCACCAAGACACCCGGACAACCTTTCTCGACGACGTCATCAGACAGCCAGACAACAATCTAAACCTCTTCCAATCTCTTAACAATCCAGCTCCTCCTCCTCTCTACACCTAAAACTACACCTTTCATCTAACTCTTAATTTCTGCCCTGCCCTTTTCAGGGGGGGACCTTAAAAGACGTTCATTTTACCCAGCAAAATTTCATGTCTTCACCTTTCCAATCGATTGCATTGTGAGAAGTAGTACGACAGCAAACCAGCCTGACGTTTGGCCGCCACCTTGTCCTTGCCTCCCGAACCAAGACCAGTACCTCCATTGCGCAAACACTAACGTGCAGATCAGCACCGCTCAGCAAATCACTCCATCAATCATGTCAACCAACGCTATGCTGCTGGGTTTACCCCTGGCTCTTTCCCTCACCCTATTACAACTTCCTCTCACCTACTATTCTTCCTCTTTCCAAATCTCCTTTCATCCATATGGGTACTTACCTGTAAGTAATGATTCGATTCGTAATTTCCCTCTCTGCTATGTGTGGGTTATTGTGTATTGTTCCAGTCTCGGTATTGTCCCTTTTTTTTGTTATTGATATCATGTCATAAAACCCAAATTTTTGGACTCACATTTAGACTTTTTTCCAGCGAACTGTGGAGTAGTTTCTGACAAACATGGTGAAGGTTTCACCAAGATATTTCAACCATGGAAAAATGGTACCAGGACAAATGGGGCACAAGAATACTTGCAGACTATTGCTGGACATTGGCAAGAGATTATTCTTCAGCCCACTATGCGTCAAGCAAAAAGGCAGAGAAATAGGTACGGATTAGGAGTTTAAAACATACCGACACATATTGTACGTTATAATAAAATAATCAAATATTACATGACTGATGTCAGTGAAGACTATAATTATTGATGATATGATTAATGTCAGGGGAAAAAAGATCATAATTATTGATGATATGATTGATGTCAGTGAAGCAAGACCATAATTACTGATGACATGATTGATGTCAATGAAACAAGACCATAATTATTGATGTCGTGAAGGAAGACAATAATTATTGATATAGGTAAACAAGACAATAATTACTGATGACTTGATTAATATCAGTGAAGCAAGACCATCATGTTTATTAATTGATGTCCTCTACAAACCTGAATGGTTCTTCAGGTTCTTGGATCACTTACTCTGATCATACTTGATCACTCACCTGTTGCTGCTGAATAACTTGACATACAGTCGTGTTTCCCAATCAATACCTTTTCTGGGTATGTGTCAGTCGGCTGCGTGACCCGTGAAAGGTTTTCCCCCTAACTCATGAGCGCAACTCGTTTACGTCCACGAACGCAAAATAAATATTCTAGAGCGGTCATAAAATTATGGGATTTACGCAAATGTAGGCTTATGTACATTTGTATTATTATGTGCATTTATTTATTCTGTATTACAATTTGCACAGTGCATATAAATATGTCGACCGCTAATAAGAGTTCTAACAGCTAATTAAGTGATTACGAACTCCAAAATAACAAGTTTTGAAGTATATGCATGCATGTATGTATGTATGTATATATATATATATATATATATATATATATATATATATATATATATATATATATATATATATATATATATATATATATATATATATATATAAAAAGATCCAGTAAACAGGTGATATCAAATATGTTTAAGAATTATGAAATATTAAGCGCTCGTACTACTCACAAAACGCTTGGAATTCCTCATTTTTCATATTTTTCTTGCATATATATATATATATATATATATATATATATATATATATATATATATATATATATATATATATATATATATATATATATATATATATATATATTATTTTTATCATATATATATATATATATATATATATATATATATATATATATATATATATATATATATATATATATATATATTTTTGCTAGGTTGAAAGGGGCGAAATATTCCAAAAACCTGATCTCGGGCCCATTGTGGTACGGTCGGAAAAGCACTGCATACCTTGTTGCAAGGTTCGTAGGTTAGTCCCCTTTGGGCCCAGAGATCTGTTTGTTTTTTGGTCGGTTCCCATTGTTAAAATCTATAGTTGTGTCGATGCATGCGGGGGATGAGAAGAAAAGCTGTAAGCCACCTGCCCAAAAGCTGGCTGCCTTGGATCAACGTCTAGCGTAGCTGGGCCCAAGGTATTGGGAATATATATATATATTACAAAAAAAATAGGGGGTACCACCTCTGGAACTGTCTTGGGGACCCCCATCCTCAAGAAAATAATAAACTTGCTTCGGGGAAAAACCCAAAGGTTCTCCTAAAGCTTTTAATTTAATTTGGTATAATTACCGACAATATGTTAAAAAAAAAGGACAAAAATGAACTAATGGCTTTTTATTGTGGCAACGTTTCGCTCACCAGGAGCTTTGTCAAGCCGTTAAAAACAATACAGGACACAGAGGGATATATAGGCTCAAGTGAGGTAATACTAGTGGTGGTAGAAGTAGTAGTGATATGTTGTAGTAGTAGTAGTAATAAAATAATAGAACAATCAATTTGACAATAGTAAGGTGAAAAAAGCAATTACTTGGGTAGTAAAAAAATAGGTTAGACAAATATTTCTGGGGGTTTGGGAAAAAGAAGTTACAGTACCCCACTTCTGCGATGTGCTTGTGATATAACCGGAGAGACTATGTGATGGTAGGGTTTACTGTTTTGGAGGATTTTCTAAGCCCGAGATGGTGAAGCTGCCTTTGAAATAAATGGTAAAAAATCCCGACACAAGGGAAAAAATAAACATGAGTATAATGTGACCCTTTTATTGACAACGTAGATCTGTAGATCTGTCTGTGACTGATAAAGCCCCTGCGTGGGCAAAACGTTGTCAATAAAGGATAAATTTTCCCATTGTGAAGCTCCTTTTTTTTGTTTAATTGTGTTAAAACAGCGATATTTTCAAGGCACTTCGTCTGCTAAATTAGTTTCTTTGATTGCTAATCGGGCGTCTTTGAATTTCATGAGATGATTGGTGGAATTTGGGTGTTGTACACAGGCGTTGTTCAGGTTTGAAAATTGCTTTCCCTACCACCCTATATTTTATATAGATTTTATTTAAAGACAAACTACATTGACAAAATACATTGAAAAAAAATTTAAAAAGCTAGGGGTAGAATAACATAGATAACCTCAGAGCTACATCCCCAATACTTCGTCCAGCCCCCCGGCGGTGGGCCCGTGTCAGTTAAAGGCTTTTTCCCCTCTGGATCCAAACTGAGTCTCTAAAAGAGGGGCTGGCTCCCCTGTGGTCCCTGGTTTCTATGATGGGGTTTCACCCAGCTCTTTGAGGAACTTTAGAGCACACTTTTCCCATGCTCCAAAGGGGCTCCAACCCTTTGGGATGAAGTTATACTGGGGGAAAAGGGCCTTTATATTTGTGGGTTTCCCCTTTTCCCCGTGGCTGACAGCTCCACCCCTTCAACTACGGGTATGGCAAGTAGGTGTCTACCATTGTGGGGCATGTGGTCCCCCCAATCTGCCCCCCTTTAGGGTGCTTGGGCCCCTCAGGGCGCGCTTCCCTCAGACCCTCCCTTTGGGGGTTTCCCTTGGGGCTGGGGGCGGGGGGCGACTTCTCTTTTGGTTGTGATTCCTCTGTCGCCCCCCTGATGTGTAAAGAGACCAAAAAAACCGTTGATCAACCCTCCCCTGCCCAAAAACCTATGTTGGTGAGGGGGGGAGGCGGGGAAAGAAAAATTGAAGGTTGTGGGGGGAAAACATCCCCGGGGGGAAAGGAAAATTAGAAAGGGGTCTCCCGAGGGGCCTTACCCCTAAAAGAATTTTTTTTTTCGGGGGTTTAACATTGGTTGGCGATTTTTTTTGGGTTTTTCCCGTGGGGTGTTTTGCTCTTTTGGGGGACTGGTTTTTGGAGGGTCCAAGGTTCCCCCGCAGGTTTCCCTGCCTAAATCGACCCTGCGTCCCCAGGGGTTGGGGGCAAACTTCTTATTCCACTGGGCCAAAAGGGTGCGGTAAACTCCTTGTTTTCCCTATCCCCCCCCGCCGGGGGGGCCCGATCCCCTTCTTCTTTGTGGGTTCAATCCTTCAAAAAGGTTTACTCAGGGGTGCGTCATTTCGTTGGGTTGGGGGTCAAAAGGGGGAGCACCTCAAAAATAAGTGAGTCTTGGCAGATAAGACATTTGGGAAAAGATACAGGGCATCAAATCACTTATTCTCTCCTTTTTTTTCTTCAGGTCATTGTTTTTCCTTTAGGACCGTGTCGATGGTCTGGTGACCCCGGTGTCCCAAAGAGTACTGTTTGGGTTTGGGGTTGTAGTAGAGACTTCCGGGGGGTTGTTCGCCCTCATTGATTATTTCCTGGGTTGTTTTTATGATTTCACACTTGGAGGGGTTGAGGATGAGTCCCAAGGCTTCTCCCCGTATCTTCACCAGTTGTAGATCCTTCTACAGGGGCTCTTCAACCCGCCAGGTGCCATCATCCCGGGATTAGATATTGAGCTGCTGCCTAGCTGAAAGTTAGTTATCTTTGCCAAGCAAAAAAAGTGGAGCAGTGGATCACCCCGCTGAACACCCTCTGATGAAGAATTTCATATTCGCCCAAAAAAAGTTTAGGGGTTTTCGAGCCAGCTAAATTAAAGGAAAAAAAAAAACCCGGGGAACCGATCCCGAACGGCCGAAAGACCCATCTCTTCACCATATTAAAGGCATTTCTAAAGTCAAGTTTGACTATGGCCGTCTTCTGGCAGGGTTCCCGATGTACCCTTGCCGCATGAACTGCGGCTTCCTGTCTTAAACCCCAAACCCGTTGGGGTGGCTGGGTAAACGGAGCCTGGGGGAAATTTTTTTTTGCTTTTGGGAACGAGACGGCGAAGAATGTTACCAACAGCAATGTGTTTCCCCCCTTCTTTTTCTAAGCGCATAATGAGACTCCAAAAAAAAGGTTTATTTTTCTGGGATTCGCCCAGCCAGGCAGTTGTTGACAAAGTTATTAACTCGGTGAGGGAAAAATTGATGCAGATGCGCTTGTCAGGTTTACCATCTCTTTGAGGTGTTGTGATCGTATTCAGTGGATAAGGTGACATGTACCTTGTGTTGTCTCTTGAGACGGGACAATGGCGTGGGGGCGAGCCCTTGGCCCCGCAGTTTTAAATGATTGAAACCACTTGTTTGGATTTAATTCTGTATAGACTGCTTGTGGAGGCGGGTATACAAACGGGATGAAATTAACCTTGAGCATACCCCCCACGGTGTCCTCGGATCACAAAAAAACCTAGCTCTGCGGGTGCGTGATCTACGTAGGGTCGATGGATGAGTGGATAAGTTGCATGCGTTGTGTTGTCTCTTTAGGCGGGGCGTGTGTGGGGTCGACCCCCGGCCTGCCGC
>WNWK01042663.1:0-15876 GCA_009830355.1 Cherax destructor | reverse complement strand
AAAAATATGTATTACCTATAACTAAACCCCTTTCTATACAAAGTTCAATCAAAGGGCTCCCATTATCATTTACACCTGGCACCCCAAACTTACCTACTACACCCTCTCTGCATGTTTCTCCCACTTTAGCATTTAGGTCCCCTACCACAATTACTCTCTCATTTGGTTCAAAAGTTCCTATACATTCGCTTAACATCTCCCAAAATCTCTCTCTCTCCTCTACACTCCTCTCTTCTCCAGGTGCATACACGCTTATTATGACCCACTTTTCGCATCCGATCCTTATTTTAATCCACATAATCCTTGAATTTACAATTTATATTCCTCTTTTCCTTCCATAACTGATCCTTCAACATTATTGCTACCCCTTCCTTTGCTCTAACTCTCTCAGATACTCCTGACTTAATCCCATTTATTTCTCCCCACTGAAACTCGCCTACCCCCTTCAGCTTTGTTTCGCTTAGGGCCAGGACATCCAACTTCTTTCATTCATAACATCGGCAATCATCTCTTTCTTATCATCCGCACTACATCCACGCACATTCAGACAACCCAATTTTATAAAGTTTTTTCTTCTCGTTTTTAGTAGATTTGTACAGGAGAAGGGGTTACTAGCCCATTGCTCCCGGCATCTTAGTCGCCTCATACGACACGCATGGCTTACGGAGGAAAGATTCTTTTCCACTTCCCCATGGACAATAGAGAAAATAAAAGGAACAAGAGCTATTAAGAAAAAGAAGAAAAACCTAGATGTGTGTATGTATATATATGCATGTGTATGCCAGTGTAGTGTGACCTAAAGTGTAAGTAGAAGTAGCTAGATATACCTGTTATCCAGCGTGTTTATGAGACAGAAAAAGACACCAGCAATCCTACCATCATGTAAAACAGTTTCAGGTTTCTGTTTCACAGTCACCTGGCAGGACGGTAGTACCTCCTGGGTGGTTGCTGTCTACCAACCTACTACCAACATCCTATCAATAAATGTATAAATGTATCCTTTGGTGGGAAATGGCCGACGTGTTGAAGAAAGAAGAAAGACCCAGGAATGCTTGCCACTGTGGCCTGGTCTCGCTCCATGGGTATGGGGTGCATAATAAAACCATCATATTAAATCAATACGGTAGATAGTTGTATTGAGATCAAGTTAATTATACTGTATCTTCATGAATAATGGGTTTCAATCATTACCTCCTTCCAGTTACTTTAGCACATTGGCCACTTTAATTTAACTACATCACCAGTGAAAATAGATATCTATTAGAGCAAGCAATTTTTAATCAGGAAAATGCTTAAAAAATCATGAATATTACATGTTCAATACAAAAAATAACTAACCATTGTTCTTGATAATTTCTTCAGTAGTCTTTCCTGCTAAAACTTTCAAGTACAGTGGAGCCACAAATGAGGTCAATGACCAAAGCCGCATTGTAGAATCCCGTGAACAAGATGCAAGCAGAAATGGACGTACAGGGTGGATGCTTAGGCCTATAAATTAAAAGTATTTTTCTTCCATAAAATTACAAGATACACTTATTTACATAATTTAATACTTGTACATAAAATAGTTACTCATTTATACTGTATGACCCTAGTGGGTTTAGCACTTCTTTTTTATTATAATAATAATACGTACTCATTTATAAAAGGGCTGTACTAAAGACTCAGAAACTAATGATTATTTCATAAATTTGAAGATATACAAATATCCAAGTAAAATTTTGTGGTGAAGATAGCAAAAACAAAATTTAACCCTTTCACTGTCGGTCCCGTAATGTTACGGCTTACAAGCCAGTGTCGGTCCCGTAATACTACGCCAAAATTCTAGTGCCTTCAAATCTGGAGGGAGAAAGCTGGTAGGCCTATTTGTGAGAATGGGTCTGTGTGCTCAGTGTGCACAGTATAAAAAAAATCCTGCAGCACACAGTGAATAATGAGAAAAAAAAACTCTTGACCATGTTTTTGGTTTAAAACACCGAATTTGCAGTGTATTTTCGTATGGTATTCTTGGTCTCATTTGATAGAATGAAATATATATTACAGAAATAGAGATGAATTTGGATGATTTTCGGACTAAAAGTACCTTGAAATTGAGCTCAAAGTAGCGGAAATGTTCGATTTTTGCCGATGTTCAAGAGTAAACAAATCATGCCACACGTGGGATGGTGGGTCTAATATGGTTTCACAAATGCGCTAATATTATTTATACCATTTTTACATTAATGCAGTAGTCTGCATAACAGTAAATCTTCTATTTTTTGTGTGAATAAAAATTAAAAATGGAAAGCAAGCGTAATATAAGAGGGGCCTGGAGACGTGACTAATGAACAGAGAAAATGTTATTTTAGTGTTAGGAATGTCTGCATTGTTTATTCTGGCCCCTATTTAGAAATTCCCCTTACTTGAATTGTGTATGAAATTAGCCAAATTACCAATTTCTGATCACTTTATTGGGTAGTTGAAATCAGTAAATGGGCATTTTATTGTACTCAATCGATAAAACAAATGGAGTTTTAGCAAAATAGCTATGAGTTTGGTCGACTGGAACAATGGAATTGGCCGAAAATAGTGCTCAAAGTGGGCAAAATCGGTGATGAGTAAATATCGCCGAGAGCGCTAAATTCGTGAGAGCGTAATTCCGTAAGTTTTCCATCAAATTTCATTTTTCTGGTATCATTACCATCGGGAAAAGATTCTCTATCATTTCATAAGATTTTTTTTTTTTTTAAATTCTTCGACACTGAGAGCAAGTTTGTGAGCAGAGGTCTTAACAGTGAAAGGGTTAAGAGGGAACAAGAACAAAAACTCCATAACATACCATACACATCAGCTCCATGATCAAGAACAACATCAAGGCAGGTAGCATGCCGAGCATCCCACACTCTCATTGTTCGGTCCCAGGAGCCAGAAATAAGCAAAAAGGGAACTTCAGGACACCAGGCCAAACCACGCACATTGTCAGAATGGCCAACCAGAATTGTTAAACACTGCGCCTTTGAATACGACCATATTCTAACAGATGAATCATCACTGCCACTACACAAGATATCAGCATACACTGGATTCCACTTGACACGAAACACCTTTTTCAGATGAGCTGAAAACCCAAAACTCTGTTAAAGCTATATAAATATTAAAAATATTTTTAAGTACAGACTCTTTCATGAAATCCTATAATCACATTCATTATCATCACTGTCTTCACTATCTTTTGACTGAGAGAGTAGTTTAGAACAGCATCAACATTGTTAACTCTTTAGAACAGCATCAATATGCTCTGTATCGCTAACTAGCTGCACAACAGGTGAAGTAATGTAATACTGTAATAAAGCCACATCTCAATACAGTTGGTGATAGAACAATACTTGTGATGCTATGTTACATATGAGTGAAGGTATTTTTTTTTAACACGTCGGCCGTCTCCCACCGAGGCAGAGTGACCCAAAAAGAAAGAAAATCCTCAAAAGAAAATACTTTCATCATCATTCAACACTTTCACCTCACTCACACATAATCATTGTCTTTGCAGAGGTGCTAAGATACGACAGTTCAGAAAATCCCTCCAAACCGCCAATATCTCAATCCCCTCCTTTAAAGTGCAGGCATTGTACTTCCTATTTCCAGGACTCAAGTCCAACTAAATCAATTAACTGGTTTCCTTGAATCCCTTCACAAAATATTACCCTGCTCACACTCCAACAGATCGTCAGGTCCCAAAAACCATTCGTCTCCATTCACTCCTATCTAACACGCTCACACATGCTTGCTGGAAGTCCAAGCCCCTCGCCCACAAAACCTCCTTTACCCCCTCCCTCCAACCTTTTTGAGGATGATCACTACCCTGCCTTCCTTCCCCTACAGATTTATACGCTCTCCAAGTCATTCTACTTTGATCCATTCTCTCTAAATGACCAAACCACCTCAACAACCCCTCTTTAGCCCTCTGACAAATACTTTTAGTAACTCCACACCTCCTCCTAATTTCCACACCACGAAATTTCTGCATAATATTTACACCACACATTGGCCTTAGACACGACATCTCCACTCCCTCCAGCCGCCTCCTCGCTGCAGCATTTACAATCCATGCTTCGCACCCATATAAGAGTGTTGGTACCACTATACTCTCCTACATTCCCTTCTTTGTCTCCATTGATAACGTTTTTTTTTTTTTTTTTTTTTTTATTAACACATCGGCCATTCCCACCAAGGCAGGGTGGCCCGAAAAAGAAAAACTTTCATCATCATTCACTCCATCACTGTCTTGCCAGAAGGGTGCTTTACACTACAGTTATAAAACTGCAACATTAACACCCCTCCTTCAGAGTGCCGGCACTGTACTTCCCATCTCCAGAACTCAAGTCCGCCTGCCGGTTTCCTGAATCCCTTCATAAATGTTACTTTGCTCACACTCCAACAGCACGTCAAGTATTAAAACCATATGCCTCCATTCACTCCTATCAAATACGCTCACACATGCTTGCTGGAAGTCCAAGCCCTCGCACACAAAACTTCCTTTACCCCTCCCTCCAACCTTTCCTAGGCCGACCCCTACCCCGCCTTCCCTCCACTACAGATTTATACACTCTCGAAGTCACTCTGTCTCGTTCCATTCTCTCTACATGTCCAAACCACCTCAACAACCCCTCCTCAGCTCTCTGGACAATCGTTTCGTAATCCCGCACCTCCTCCTAATTTCCAAACTCCGAATTCTCTGCATTATATTCACACCACACATTGACCTCAGACATGACATCTCCACTGCCTCCAGCCTTCTCCTCGTTGCAACATTCATCACCCATGCTTCACACCCATATAAGAGCGTTGGTATAACTATACTCTCATACATTCCCTCTTTACTTCCATGGACAAGGTTCTTTGTCTCCACAGACTCCGAAGTGCTCCACTCACCCTTTTCCCCTCATCAATTCTATGATTCACCTCATCCTTCATAGACCCATCCACCGACATGTCCACTCCCAAATATCTGAATACATTCACCTCCTCCATACTCTCTCCCTCCAATCTGATATCCAATCTTTCGTCACCTATTCTTTTTGTTATCCTCATCACCTTACTCTTTCCTATATTCACTTTCAATTTTCTTCTTTTACACACCCTACCAAATTCATCTACCAACCTCTGCACTTCTCTTCAGAATCTCCCAAAAGCACAGTGTCATCAGCAAAAGCAACTGTGACAACTCCCACTTTGTATTTGCTTCTTTATCTTTTAGCCCAACACCTCTTGCCAAGACCCTCGCATTCACTTCTCTTACAACCCCATCTATAAATATATTGAACAACCACGGTGACATCACACATCCTTGTCTAAGGCCCACTTTTACTGGGAAATAGTCCCTTCCCTCCTACACACTCTAACCTGAGCCTCACTATCCTCATAAAAACTCTTCACTGCTTTCAGTAACCTTCCTCCTATTCCATACACCTGCAACATCTGCCACATTGCCCCCTATCTACCCTATCATACGCCTTTTCCAAATCCATAAATGCCACAAAAACATCTTTACCCTTATCCAAATACTGTTCACCTATATGTTTCACTGTAAACACTTGGTCTACACACCCCTACCTTTCCTAAAGCCCCCTTGTTCATCTGCTATCCTGCTTTCTGTTTTACTCTTAATTCTTTCAATAATAACTCTACCATACACTTTACCAGGTACACTCAACAGACTTATTCCCCTATAATTTTTGCACTCTCTTTTGTCCCCTTTGCCTTTATACAAAGGAACAATACACGCTCTCTGCCAATCCCTAGGTACCTTACCCTCTTCCATACATTTATTAAATAATAGCACCAACCACTCCAAAATTATATCCCCACCTGCTTTTAACATTTCTATCTTTATCCCATCAATCCCAGCTGCCTTACCCCTTTCATTCTACCCACTGCCTCACGAACTTCCCCTACACCCACAACTGGCTCTTCCACACTCCTACAAGATCTTATTCCTCCTTGCCCTACACACGAAATCCCAGCTTCCCTGTCCTCATCAACATTTAACAAATCCTCAAAATATTCTCTCCATCTTCCCGATACCTCTAACTCTCCATTTAATAACTCTCCTCTCCTATTTTTAACTGTCAAATCCATTTGTTCTCTAGGCTTCCTCAACTTATTAATCTCATTCCAAAACTTTTTCTTATTTTCAACAAAATTTGCTGATAACATCTCACCCACTCTCTCATCTGCTCTCTTTTACATTGCTTCACCACTCTTTTAACCTCTCTTTTCTCTCCATATACTCTTCCCTCCTTGCATCACTTCTACTTTGTAAAAACCTCTCATATGCTAACTTTTCTCCCTTACTACTCTTTTTACATCATCATTCCACCAATCGCTCCTCTTCCCTCCCGCACCCACTCGCCTGTAACCACAAACTTCTGCTGAACACTCTAACACTACATTTTTAAATCTACCCCATACATTTTCGACCCCATTGCCTACACTCTCACTAGCCCATGTATCCTCCAATAGTTGTTTATATCTTACCCTAACTGCCTCCTCTTTTAGTTTATAAACCTTCACCTCTCTTTTACTTACTGATTCTATTTTCCTTGTATCCCATCTACCTTTTACTCCCACTGTAGCTATAACTAAAAAGTGATCTGATATATCTGTGGCCCTCTATAAACATGTACATCCTGAAGTCTACTCAACAGTCTTTTATCTACCAATACATAGTCCAACAAACTACTGTCATTACGCCCTACATCATATCTTGTATACTTATTTATCCTCTTTTTCTTAAAATATGTATTACCTATAACTAAACCCCTTTCTATACAAAGTTCAATCAAAGGGCTCCCATTATCATTTACACCCGGCACCCCAAACTTACCTACTACACCCTCTCTGCATGTTTCTCCCACTTTAGCATTTAGGTCCCCTACCACAATTACTCTCTCATTTGGTTCAAAAGTTCCTATACATTCGCTTAACATCTCCCAAAATCTCTCTCTCTCCTCTACACTCCTCTCTTCTCCAGGTGCATACACGCTTATTATGACCCACTTTTCGCATCCGACCCTTATTTTAATCCACATAATCCTTGAATTTACACATTCATATTCCCTCTTTTCCTTCCATAACTGATCCTTCAACATTATTGCTACCCCTTCCTTAGCTCTAACTCTCTCAGATACTCCTGACTTAATCCCATTTATTTCTCCCCACTGAAACTCGCCTACCCCTTCAGCTTTGTTTCGCTTAGGGCCAGGACATCCAACTTCTTTTCATTCATAACATCGGCAATCATCTCTTTCTTATCATCCGCACTACATCCACGCACATTCAGACAACCCAGTTTTATAAAGTTTTTCTTCTTCTCTTTTAGTAGATTTGTACAGGAGAAGGGGTTACTAGCCCATTGCTCCCGGCATCTTAGTCGCCTCATACGACACGCATGGCTTACGGAGGAAAGATTCTTTTCCACTTCCCCATGGACAATAGAGAAAATAAAAAGAACAAGAGCTATTAAGAAAAAGAAGAAAAACCTAGATGTGTGTATGTATATATATGCATGTGTATGCCAGTGTAGTGTGACCTAAAGTGTAAGTAGAAGTAGCTAGATATACCTGTTATCCAGCGTGTTTATGAGACAGAAAAAAGACACCAGCAATCCTACCATCATGTAAAACAGTTTCAGGTTTCTGTTTCACAGTCACCTGGCAGGACGGTAGTACCTCCCTGGGTGGTTGCTGTCTACCAACCTACTACCTATTGTCTACCAACGTTTTTTTGTCTCCACAGATACCTCAATGCATCACTCACCTTTTTTTCATCAATTCTATTGTTCCCCTCATCCTTCATAAACCCATCCGCTGACAAGTCAACTCCCAAATATCTGAACACATTCACTTCTTCCATATTCCCTCCCTCCAATGTGATATCCAATTTTTCTTTATCTAAATCGTTTGTTACCCTCATCACCTTACTCTTATCTATGTTCACTTTCAACTTTCCACCTGTACACACCCTCCCAAACTCGTCCACTAACCTTTGCAACTTTTCTTTAGAATCTCCTAAAAGCACAGTATCATCAGCAAAAAGTAACTGTGTCAATTCCCTTTTTGTATTTGATTCCC
This sequence comes from Cherax destructor, assembly GCA_009830355.1. NCBI lineage: Eukaryota > Metazoa > Arthropoda > Malacostraca > Decapoda > Parastacidae > Cherax > Cherax destructor. Next base: position 7,765 of record WNWK01042663.1, on the reverse strand, counting down.
CATTATGAAATAAATATAAGACAATAACCTACCTTTCAGCTCTGTCAAAGGATCTCTTCTATTTTTTGTTACATTAAAGATTCGAATCTTCCCATCCTCACAGCCTGTAGCTAATATATCGGCATCTCGCCAGTCACAGCCATAAACAGGACCTGGGTGACGGTAGTCTTGTAACAGAGTCCCGCTAACTTGGTGAACATAGCAGTACCCGGATTCACCTGACATCAGAGGTAAATATGTTATGAATGTAATTTCAAATAACTAAAATAGATAAAAACCATCTGAGGTAAATGCAAAAAGCATTATTAACATAAATTAAAGTAAAAGATAAATGGAGAGGAAATGTGAAATACACACACACTGACATCACCCAGCTAAGTAGATATGATTACACGAATACAAAAAATATCTAGAATAGATAAATTAAATCATAGTCAAGAATGGGCTGACACCATTGTGATCAGGCAAGTTATGCTTATTTCTGCTTAATTTTTTATATGCATGAAATTTATAAAAAAAAATCCTCACTTTTTCAAGTCTCTTCCATTTTCCAAATCAATTACTCATCAGAAAACAAAAAAAGTTTTACCTGCAGATGCTATTCTTCTGGCATCCTTGTGATTCCATGCCACACAAAATACTTTTTTGTCTTTGTGGGAACATATATCTTGCAGTATCTTGTGTTTGCCTACATCCCAAATGAAGACATCTCCTCCAGAGGTTCCTGCTACTATACAGTTAAGGTCAGCTGGTGCCCATGACAATGAGTATATGATGCTATTACAGTTGGGAAGATGGTCTACCTGTGTGGGGGAGAAAACTTCTTGTAATTCATATATATACAAGATCAGACACATCTTCCAACAATTTCTTCCCAACTGGAGTATGCAACTGTAGTGTAGTCTGCATTTAGATGATTATTAAATTCATGATGAAGTGCTAAACCCATAGAGGTTATACAGTGCCTGAAAAATAGAAGGCAATCAGGTATGAGCCAAGGATGTGGATCAAAGGCCCTTCACAAGCATCAAGGCACTCTCACCCACTTGAAGTCTGAATACAGAGAGAGGCAAACAAAATGTCAAACAAAAGCAGTAAAATGAATATCATAAGCCAAAAATATTATTAACAAAGGCAAAAATCACTGAATTTGCCTTTGTTCAAAAACAGATTAAGAGATGGAAATAAAATAACTGCTTATAAATTCAAGAGATGATCTGATAAACAAAGTTTGGGAACAATAGTAACAACAAAGAGGACAAGATGAAACATTCTTAATTACACAAAAGTGGAATAAAAACAATAGAAGAAAGTTTTTTTTTTTAACACGTCAGCAGTTTCCCACCAAGGCACTCACATATGACAGTGTAGATGTCATTCCAAAGAGCCAATATCCCAAACCCCTCCTTTAAAGTGCAGGCATTGTACTTCCCACTTCCCGGACTCAAATCCAGCTAACCGATTTCCATGAATCCCTTCACAAAATATTACCCTGCTCACACTCCAACAGCTCGTCAGGTCCCAAAACCCATTCGTCTCCATTCACTCCTATCTAACATGCTCACGCACACTTCTTGGAAGTCCAAGCCCCTCACCCACAAAATCTCCCTTACCCCCTCCCTCCAACCTTTTTTAAGATGACCCATACCCTGCCTTCCTTACCCTACAGATTTATATGCTCTCCAAGTCATTCTACTTTGTTCCATTCTCTCTAAATCAACAAACCACCTCAACAACCCCTCTTCAGTCCTCTGACTAATACAGTGGTACCTCGAGTTTCAGCCATAATTCGTTCCAGAAGGTTGTTCAAGTGCTGTTACCGAACGAATTTGTTCCCATAAGGAATAATGTAAATTAGATTAGTCCATTTCTAACCCCCAAAAATACACTTACAGTTGAGAGCTGTTCGAAACTCGAGGTACCACTGTACTTTTAGTAACTCTACACTTCCTTCTAACTTCCACACTACGAATTCTCTGAATAATATTTACACCACACATTGCCCTTTGACACGACATCTCCACTGCCTCCAGCCTCTTTCTTGCTGCAGCATTTACAAACCATGCTTCACACCCATATAAGAGTGTTGGTACCACTATACTCTCGTACATTCCATTCTTTGCCTCCATGGATAACATTTTTTGTCTTCACAGATACCTCAATGCACCACTCACCTTTTTTTCTTCATCAATTGTATGGTTAACCTCATCCTTCATAAACTCATCTGCTGACAAGTCAACTCCCAAATATCTGAACACATTCACTTCTTCCATACTCCCTCCCTCCAATGTGATATCCAATTTTTCTTTATCTAAATCATTTGATGCCCTCATCACCTTATGAATGAAAAGAAGCTGGATGTCCTGGCTTTAAGTGAGACAAAGGTGAAGGGGGCAGGAGAGTTTCAGTGGGGAGAAATAAATGGGATTAGGTCAGGGGTTTCAAATTGAGTTAGAGCTAAAGAAGGAGTGGCAATAATGTTGAATAATTAGTTATGGCAGGTAAAGAGGGAATATAAATGTATAAATTCAAGGATTATGTGGAGTAAAATAAAGGTTGGATGTGAAAAGTGGGTTATAGTAAGTGTTTATGCACCTGGGGAAGAGAGAAGTGTAGAGGAGAGAGAAAATTTTGGGAAATGTTGAGTGAGTGTGTGGGAGTTTTGAACCAAGTGAGAGAGTAATTGTGGTTGGGGATCTTAATGCTAAAGTGGGTAAAAATGTTGTGGAGGGAGTAGTAGGTAAATTTGGGGTGCCAGGGGTAAATGTAAATGGGGAACCATTAATTGAGCTATGTGTAGAAAGAGGTTTGGTAATAAGTAATACATATTTTATGAAAAAGAGGATAAATAAATATACAAGGTATGATATAGCACGTAAGGAAAGTAGTTTGTTGGATTATGTATTGGTGGATAAAAGGTTGATGGGTAGGCTTCAGGATGTACATGTTTATAGAAGGGCAACGGATATATCGGATCATTATTTAGTTGTAGCTACAGTTAGAGTAAAAGGTAGATGGGACAAAAAGAAAATGGCAACAGCAAGTAAGAGAGAGGTAAAAGTGTATAAACTAAGGGAGGAGGAAGTTATGGTGAGATATAAGCAACTATTGACAGAAAGGTGGGCTAGTGCAAGTATGAGTAGTGGGGGGTTGAAGAGAGTTGGGATAGTTTTAAAAATGCAGTATTAGAATGTGGGGCAGAAGTTTGTGGCTATAGGAGGATAGGTGCAAGAGGAAAGAGGAGGGAGTGGTGGAATGAAGAAGTAAAGTGTGTGATAAAAGAGAAAAAGGTAGCTTATGAGAGGTTTTTACAAAACAGAAGTGTTAATAGAAGAGCAGAGTATATGAAGAGTAAAAGAAAGGTGAAGAGAGTGGTGAGAGAGTGCAAAAGAAGAGCGGATGAAAGAATGGGAGAGGCTCTGTCAAGAAATTTTGCTGAAGAAAAAATTTTGGAGTGAGATAAACAAGGTAAGAAAGCCTAGGGAATGAATGGATTTGTCAGTTAAAAACAGAGTAGGGGAGTTAGTAGATGTGGAGCTGGAGGTATTGGGTAGATGGCGGGAATATTTTGAGGAACATTTAATTTTTTTTTTTTCAACAAGTCGGCCGTCTCCCACCGAGGCAGGGTGACCCAAAAAGAAAGAAAATCCCCAAAAAGAAAATACTTTCATCATCATTCAACACTTTCACCACACTCATACATAATCACTGTCTTTGCAGAGGCACTCAGATACGACAGCTGAGAATAGTCCCTCCCAGCTGTCACTATCCCAGACCCCTCCTTTAAAGTGCAGGCATTGTACTTCCCATTTCCAGGACTCAAGTCCAACTAAATCAATTAACTGGTTTCCCTGAATCCCTTCACAAAATGTTACCCTGCTCACACTCCAACAGCTCATCAGGTCAGAAAAACCATTCGTCTCCATTCACTCCTATCTAACACGCTCACACATGCTTGTTGGAACTTTTATATGTCGATGAAAAATGGGAGGCGGTAATTTCATGCACTGGCCAGGGAGGTACAACATCGTTTAGTAGTGAAGAAGAGCAGGATGTGAGTGTGGGGGAGGTGGGTGAGGCATTACGTAGAATGAAAGGGGGTAAAGCAGCTGTACCTGACGGGATCATGACAGAAATGTTAAAAGCAGGGGGATATATAGTGTTGGAGTGGTTGGTATTTTTGTTTATACAAATACAAATACAATTTTATTTCTTTGCTCATGTACATGGGTTTACATTACAATCATAAATTGAGGTGCAAGGAGAGCCTCTGGCATGCCTTGGCATTAGGGGCAGTTTAATATAATGGCTTATAGACTATGAACATAATATTGGAGTAATTGACTGAGTTTGAAATGGTAGATCGTTCAAATTATGATATGATGATAATACATTGTTCATTACAAAATGATGATAGACATTGTAACAAGTGTTTAGTAGGATGGAACATAATAGTAAAAATTAAATGATCTTAATGAAAATAACATTGAGCATTTTGAGAGTAATTTACAGTTTGAGTATATTTAGTTTAGGGTGATTATGTGGTAACATAATTGTAAAAATTGAAATTATTTTATAGGAAAATAACTTTGAGCATTTTTGAAGGCAATTTACAGTACGAGTATTTAGTTTAGGGTGAGTAGGTGGTTTTTGAGAAGAGTCTTAAATTGATTTTCAGACAAGGTTATTTTAGCATTTCCTGGTAATGAGTTCCAGATTCTGGGTCCCTTTATGTGCATAGAGTTCTTACATAGGTTGCTGCGGACACGGGGTACATCAAAAAGTGATCTGTATCTTGTGTTATGGTCATGGGTCCTATTAAAGTTGGTGAGGAGAATTTTGAGCGGAGGGTTTATATTAGAATGTAGAGTTCTATGTATGTAGTAGGCACAAGAATAAGTGTGAATGTTCTTTATGGTGAGTAGTTTTAGGCTTTTGAATATTGGTGGAGTATGCTGTCTAGATTGGGAATTTGTTATCATTCTGACTGCAGCCTTTTGCTGGGTTATGAGTGATCTAAGGTGATTTAATGTTGTTGATCCCCATGCACAGATTCCATACGTGAGATATGGGTAAATGAGCGAGTGATATAGTGCAAGGAGAGCTGATTGAGGCACATAGTAGCGATCTTAGATAATATGCCTACTGTCTTAGAGATTTTCTTGGAAATTTGTTGTATGTGTGTTTGGAATTTAAGGCTACTGTCAATGTGGATTCCTAGGAATTTTCCCTCTTTAAGTCTTGTGATGGGTGAACCATTGAGTGTTATGTTAAGTGGAACATTTGTAACTGTTTCCAAACTGTATAAAGTAGGTCTTGTCAGTATTTAGAGTAAGTTTATTAGTCGTCATCCATGTCGATATTTTCTGTAATTCTGCATTAACAGTATTGGCCAGTATGACTGGATTTGGGTGAGAGAAGACATATGTTGTGTCATCCGCAAATAATATGGGTTTGAGTAGTTGTGATGCATTAGGTAGGTCATTGATGTAAATGATTAATAAGAGTGGACCCAGTACACTTCCTTGAGGGACTCCGACTGTAATTTGCTGTGTGGAAGAGTTTGTTCCATTTGTGTACACATATTGGCTTCTGTTACTGAGGTGTGACTTTATGTAGTTGAGTGAGTGCCCTCTTATACCATAGTGTGCTAGTTTTGTAAGCAGTAAATCATGATCGACTGTATCAAAAGCTTTGCGTAGATGTATGAAAGAGGGAAAGGTACCTAGGGATTGGCAGAGAGCATGTATAGTTCCTTTATATAAAGGAAAGGGATAAAAGATATTGTAAGAATTATAGGGGAATAAGTTTACTGAGTATACCAGGTAAAGTGAATGGCAGGGTTATTATTGAAAGAATTAGAGGTAAGACAGAGAGTAGGACTGCAGATGAGCAAGGAGGCTTTAAAGTGGGTAGGGGATGTGTAGATCAAGTGTTTACAGTGAACCATATATGTGAACAGTATTTAGATAAAGGTAGAGAAGTTTTCATTGCATTTATGGATTTAAAAATGGCATATGGTAGAGTCCTAGGTAGTAGGTTGGTAGACAGCAACCGCCCAGGGAGGTACTACCGTCCTGCCAAGTGAGTGTAAAACGAAAGCCTGTAATTGTTTTACATGATGGTAGGATTGCTGGTGTCTTTTTTCTGTCTCATAAACATGCAAGATTTCAGGTACATCTTGCTACTTCTACTTACACTTAGGTCACACTACACATTCATGTACAAGCATATATATACACACCCCTCTGGGTTTTCTTCTATTTTCTTACTAGTTCTTGTTCTTATTTCCTCTTATCTCCATGGGGAAGTGGAACAGAATTCTTCCTCCGTAAGCCATGCGTGTCGTAAGAGGCGCCTAAAATGCCTGGAGCAAGGGGCTAGTAACCCCTTCTCCTGAATAAATTACTAAATGTAAAAGGAGAAATTTTTGTTTTTCCTTTTGGGCCACCCTGCCTCGGTGGGAAACGGCTGACGTGTTGAAAGGAAAGAAATATGGTAGAGTGGATAGGGGAGCAATGTGGCAAATGTTGCAAGTGTATGGAATAGGTAGTAAGTTACTGAAGGCTGTAAAGACTATTTATGAGAATAGTGAGGCTCAGGTTAGGGTGTGTAGGAGAGAGGGAGATTACTTCCCGGTAAAAGTAGGTCTTAGACAGGGATGTGTAATGTCACCATGGTTAATATATTTATAGATGTGGTTGTAAAAGAAGTAAATGCTAGGGTGTTGGGGAGAGGGGTGGGATTAAATTATGGGGAATTAAATGCAAAATGGGAGTTGACACAATTACTTTTTGCTGATGATACTGTGCTTATGGGAGATTCTAAAGAAAAGTTGCAAAGGTTAGTGGACGAGTTTGGGAGGGTGTGTAAAGGTAGAAAGTTAAAAGTGAACATAGATAAGAGTAAGGTGATGAGGGTATCAAATGATTTAAATAAAGAAAAATTGGATATCACATTGGAGAGAGGGATTATGGAAGAAGTAAATGTTTCCAGATATTTGGGAGTTGACGTGTCAGCGGATGGGTTTATGAAGGATGAGGTTAACCATAGAATTGATGAAGGAAAAAAGGGGAGTGGTGCATTGAGGTATCTGTGAAGACAAAAAACGTTATCCATGGAGGCAATGAAGGGAATGTACGTAAGTATAGTGGTACCAACACTCTTATATGGGTGTGAAGCTTGGGTTGTAAATGCTGCAGCGAGGAGGTGGCTGGAGACAGTGGAGATGTCCTGTCTAATGGCAATGTGTGGTATAAATATTATGCAGAGAATTCAGAGTGTGGAAATTAGGAGGTGTGGAGTTACTAAGAGTATTAGTCAGAGAGCTGAAGAGGGGTTGTTGAGGTGGTTTGGTCATTTAGAGAGAATGGAACAAAGTAGAATGACTTGGAGAGCGCATAAACCTGTAGGGTAAGGAAGGTGGGGTAGGGGTCATCCTCGAAAAGGTTGGAGGGAGGAGGTAAAGGAGGTTTTGTGGGCAAGGGGCTTGGACTTCCAGCAAGCCTGCGTGAGCATGTTAGATAGGAGTGAATGGAGATGAATGGTTTTTGGGACCTGACAAGCTGTTGGAGTGTGAACAGGGTAATATTTTGTGAAGGGATTCAGGATTCAGAGTGTGTAGGAGGGAGGGGGACTATTTCCCAGTAAAAGTGGGCCTTAGACAAGGATGTGTGATGTCACCGTGGTTGTTCAATATATTTATAGATGGGGTTGTAAGAGAAGTGAATGCAAGGGTCTTGGCAAGACGTGTGGGGTTAAAAGA
>WNWK01042662.1:0-15876 GCA_009830355.1 Cherax destructor | reverse complement strand
CTTACATCTTTCCTAGGAAGTCAAACATCCTTGACATTTACCCGGGGGAAGTCAAATATTTACATCTTTATCCTGAAAGTAAACACCCTTGCATCTTTATCCTGAAAAGTCAAATATATTGACATCTTATCCTGGGGAAGTCAAATATCCCTGACATCTTATCCTGAGGAAGTCAAATATCCTTGACATCTTATCCTGGGGAAGTCAAACATCCTTGACATCTTTATCCTGAGGAAGTCAAACATCCTTGACATCTTTATCCTGGTAAGTCAAACATCCTTGACATCTTACCCTAAGGAAGTCAAACATCCTTGACATCTTATCCTGAAAGTCAAACATCTGACATCTTACCCTGAGGAAGTCAAATACCCTTGACATCTTATCCTGAGGAAGTCAAACATCCTTGACATCTTTATCCTGGGGAAGTCAAATATCCTTGACATCTTATCCTGAGGAAGCAACATCCTTGACATCTTACCCTGAGGAAGTCAAACATCCTTGACATTTTACCCTGAGAAGTCAAACATCCTTGACATCTTTTTTCCTGAGGAAGTCAAATACCCTGACATCTTATCTGAGAAGTCAAATATCCTTGACATCTATCCGGAAGTAAAACATCCTTGACATCTTTATCCTGGGAAGTCAAACATCCTTGACATCTTTACCCTGAGGAAGTCAAATATCTTGACATCTTTATCCTGGGGAAGTCAAATACCCTTGACATCTTATCCTGAGGAAGCCAAACACCCTTGACATCTTTATCCTGAGTCAAATATCCTTGACATCTTATCCTGAGGAAGTCAAACATCCTTGACATCTTTACCCTGAGGAAGTCAAACATCCTTGACATCTTTATCCTGAGGAAGTCAAATATCCTTGACATCTTTATCCTGAGGAAGTCAAACATTCTTGACATCTTTATCCTGAGGAAGTCAAACATCCTTGACATCTTTATCCTGAAAGTCAAAATCCTTGACATTTTTCCTGAAAGTAAAACCCCCTTACATCTTTATCCTGAGGAAGTCAAACACCTTTTGACATCTTTACCCTGAGAAGTCAAACACCCTTGAACTTATCCGGGGGGAAGTCAAACATCCTTGACATCTTATCCTGAGGAAGTAAAACATCCTTGACATCTTTATCCTGAGGAAGTCAAACATCCGACATCTTCCCCTGGGAAGTAAAATTCTGACATCTTATCCTGAAAACCCAACCCCCGGGACATCCTATCATGGATGTTTGATCCACAGGCGAGGGTGGGGGAGATACGGTGGATAAAAAGGGTTTGGATGAGGTTATCCAGGATGTGTGGATGCTGCCCCATCTGCCCCCCCCGGGGTGGCGTGTGCTGGGGGCCTCTCCGGGGAGCTGGAGCTCCCCTTTGCTTCCTTGGTCAGATGTTTTTTCCCCCTTTTCCTCGGGTGATTTGGCCTACGGGTTTAACGTTTTCCCGTGAAGGTAGCAAAAATAGTAATATTAAAATAATAATTGGGGTTTTTTATCTCTTTTTAAATATAACAGCAGCTGGTTCACAGCAGCGTGTTCCAAGCTTTTTCACAGCAGCTGTTTCAAACTGTTCACAGCAGGGCCCTCAGTGTTCAAAAGGGTGTGTTGCGCTTGTTCACAGCACCTGTTTCCGCCTTGTTCACAGCACCCCCAGCAGCTTGTTCACTGCAGCTTTTTCCGCACCTTTTTCACACGCTGTTTCACAGCACCTGTGTTCACAGCATGTTTTCCCTGCAGTGTTTCACTCAGCTGTGTTCACAGCAGCTGTGTTCACCCCCTTGTTAAAGCACTGTGTTCACCACTGTGTTCACAGCACCTGTGTTCACAGCGTGTTCCCAGCGTTCACTGCACCTGTGTTCACTGCACCTGTTTCCCCGTCTGTTTCACACACCTGTGTTCACAGTACCTGTGTTCACAGCAACTGTGTTCACAGCCTTTGTTCACACCCCGGGGTTTTAAATACCTGTTTCCCGCACCTGTTTCCCCGTCCGTGTTCACAGCAGCTTGTTCACATACCTGTTTCACAGCACCTGTGTTCACAGTACCTGTGTTCACAGCACCTGTGTTCACAGTACCTGTGTTCACAGCCTGTGTTCACAGTACCTGTGTTCACAGCACCTGTTTCCGCCCCCCTTGCTCAACCTTCTTAAAGTATCTTTTTCCCCAAGCACCGTGTTCACAGCACCTGTGTTCACACTTTGGAAAGCACTGTGTTCACAGCAGCAGTGTTAATTCTGTGTTCACAGCAGCAGTGTTCACAGCTTCTGTGTTCACAGCCCCTGTATTAAAGCAGCTGTGTTAAAAAGGCAGTGTTCACAGCATTTTTCACAGAGCTGTGTTCACTCGCAGGTTCCCTTTTTTGGTTCAAACCCCCCTTTTACAGTGTTCACAGCAGCAGTGTTCACAGCTTCTGTGTTCACAGCCCTGTGTTCACAGCAGCAGTGTTCACAGCAGCTGTGTTCAAGCACATGTGTTCACAGCACCTTTTAAAGCATCTTTTTTCACAGCAGCTGTGTTAAATCACCTGTGTTCACAGCATCTTGGGTCTATAACACCTGTCTTGTTTTCCTTGAAAAGAGAGAAAAAGGGGAGAGAGAGGGGGGAGAGGGGAGGGGAAGAGGAAAAAAAAAAAAAAAAAAAAAAAAAAAAAAAAAAAAAAAAAAACCGAACGGAACGGAGACAGACGAACGGAACGGAAAGAGGCAGAGACAGCACCAGACCCAAGAACCCAGAGCCAGAAGACAGACAGACAGACAGACAGCAGACAGACCAGACCAGAGAAAGGGAGAGAGAGGATGTGTCAGTGAGCATAGAAAGTAACTTTACATAGAGATTAAAGGTAACTGTACCCATGGCGGGGTGTAACTCAGAGGTAGAGTGCTCGCTTCGCATGGAAGTCGGTTCAATCCCGGCACCTCCAGCCCTCTTTGTTTTCTTTCATTATAACACTGTTAATCTGATTGTTACTTTCTCATTTATACTTTTTCTTATTTAAGGAAGGGATTCGATCCCTTATACTTATAACCCTATAAATCTGATCATTTATTTCTCTTGTTTATACTTTCTTCTTATTTAGAAAGGGATTATATTCTATAATGATAACCCTATAAATCTGATTATTTATTTCTCTCATACTTTCTTCTTAGTTAAGAAAGGATTCGATCCCTTCTTATAACCCTATCAATCTGATTGATTATTTCTTTCATACTTTCTTGTTATTTAAGGAAGGATTCGATCCCTTATAAATATGATTGTTTATTTATCTCATTTAATCTTTTTCTTATTTATGAAAGGGTTCGATCCTCTTTCTTTCATTTATTAGTCTGGTAATTGTTGTTTGTTTCTCTTTATTTGAACTTCAAACCCCTTTTTTTTTCTGTCACTTATTTCTGGCCCGAATTCAATCCCACCAAATGCAAAGTCATGAAGATCGGAGAAGGGCAAAAAGCCGCTGACAGAGTACAGGCTAGGTGGACATGGGCTACAAACCCGGCAAGGAGAAAGACTGGGTGAGTATAACCCAAGCACGTCTCCGGGGGGCAAACATCAACCAGATAACCGCGGCAGCATATGGGGACTGGCAAACCTAAGTTACCCCCTTAACAAGGAATCCAAGACACGCCGTGACGTCAGGCCCATACTAGAATATGCGCCCAGTCTGGAACCCACACCTGGTCAAACCGTCAAGAAACTGGGAAAAAAAAGGTTTGCGACAAGGTTAGTTCCACAACTCAGGGGTCTGTCTTATGAAGAAAGGTTGAGGAAATAGGACAACAACACTGGAAAAGGGGGGGTCAGAGGAGACATATAACGACATACAAAATACTGCGGGAATCGACAAGGTGGGGAGTGACAGGATGTTCCAGAGGGAATACGAAACAAGGGCACAACTGTAAGCTGAAGACTCAGATGATCAAGGGATGTTAGGAACATTTTTCAGCCACAGAGTAGTCAGGGTGGAATAGTCTAGAAAGACATAGGGAGGCAGGAACCATACTAGTTTTAAGACATATGAAAAGTATGGACAGGGAGGCAGGACCCAGTAGCAGACAGCGAGGGGGCCAGGGCTGTCCGCCCCTGCAACCACAATTGGTGACAATTAGGTGATACACAAACACACACACACACACACACACAATACAACAAAAACACACACACACAACACACAACACACACACACACACACAAACACACACACATGACTAGGAAGGAAAATACTATGGATCAAAACCTGAAGGAAGGCGACAACAGTGTTCGTACAAGATCAGGTGTCAAGTGGCGCCTGTGACGGGGGTTCGAAAGGGTATCCAGGACCGTCTATTTATTTGTATATTGGTAGCTCTTTTCCTTTTATTTTCTCTATTGTCCATGGGAAGTGGAAAAAATCTTTCCTCCGTAACCATGTGTCGTAGGGAACTAAGATCCGGGGAATGGGCTTCCCCTTCTCCTGTACAAATCTACTAAAAACGAAGAAGAAAAACTTTAAAATTGGGTTGTCTGAAGTGCGTGGAGGGCGGATGATAAGAAAGAGATGATTGCCATGTTATGAATGAAAAGAAGTTGGATGTCCTGGCCTAAAGCGAAACAAAGCTGGGGGAGGGAGTTTCAGTGGGGAGAAATAAATGGGATTAAGTCAAGTATCTAGAAAGTTAGAGCTAAGGAAGGGGTAAATAAGTTAAGGACGTATGGAAGGAAAAGAGGGAATATAAATGTAAATTCAAGGTTATGTGGATTAAAATAAGGGGGTGGAAAAGGGGTCAAATGCTGTATGCACCTGGAGAAGAAGGAGTGTAGAGGAGAGAGAATTTTGGGAGATGTTAAGCGAATGTATAGGAACTTTTGAACCAAATGAGAGAGTAATTGTGGTAGGGGACCTAAATGCTAAAGTGGGAGAAACATGCAGAGAGGGCGTAGTAGGAAGTTTGGGGTGCCAGGTGTAAATGATAATGGGACCCCTTTTGATTGAACTTTGTATAGAAAGGGTTTATTATAGGTAATACATATTTTAAGAAAAAAGGATAAATAAGTATACAAGATATGATGTAGGGCGTAATGACAGTAGTTTGTTGGACTATGTATTGATAGATAAAAGACTGTTGAGTAGACTTCAGGATGTACATGTTTATAGAGGGCTACAATATATCAGATCACTTTTTAGTTATAGCTACAGTGGGAGTAAAAGGTAGATGGGATAAGAAAATAGAATCAGTAAGTAAAAGAGAGGTGAAGGTTTATAAACTAAAAGAGGAGGCAGTTAGGGTAAGATATAAAACTATTGGAGGATAGATGGCTAGTGAGAGTGTAGGCAATGGGGTGAAAATGTATGGGTAGATTTAAAAATGTAGTGTTAGAGTGTTCAGCAGAAGTTTGTGGTTACAGGCAGTGGGTGCGGAGGAAGAGGAGCGATTGGTGGAATGATGATGTAAAGAAATAGTAAGGGAAAAAGTTAGATATGAGAGGTTTTTACAAAGTAGAAGTGATGCAAGGAGGGAAGAGTATATGGAGAAAAAGAGAGGTTAAAAGAGTGGTGAAGCAATGTAAAAAGAGAGCAGATGAGAGTGGGTGAGATTTATCAGCAAAATTTGTTGAAAATAAGAAAAAGTTTTGGAATGAGATTAATAAGTTGAGAAGCCTAGAGAACAAATGGATTTGACAGTTAAAAATAGGAGGAGAGTTATTAAATGGAGAGTTAGAGGATCGGGAAGATGGAGAGAATATTTTGAGGATTTGTTAAATGTTGATGAAGACAGGGAGCTTGTGTTTCGTGTGTAGGGCAAGGAGGAATAACATCTTGTAGGAGTGTGGAAAAAGCCAGTTGTGGTGTAGGGAAGTTCGTGAGGCAGGGGGGTAGAATGAAAGGGTGGCGCTGGGATTGATGGGATAAAGATAGAAATGTTAAAAGCAGGTGGGGATATAATTTTGGAGTGGTTGGTGCTATTATTTAATAAATGTATGGAAAGGGTAAAAGTACCTAGGATTGGCAGAAGCGTGTATTGTTCCTTTGTATAAAGCAAAGGGGACAAAAAGAGAGTGCAAAAATTATAGGGAATAAGTCTGTTGGGTACCTGGTAAAGTGTATGGTAGAGTTATTATTGAAAGAATTAAGAGTAAAACAGAAAGCAGGATAGCAGATGAACAAGGGGGCTTTAGGAAGGTAGGGTGTGTAGACCAAGTGTTTACAGTGAAACATATGGTGAACAGTATTTGGATAAAAGATGTTTTGTGGCATTTATGGATTTGGAAAAAGGCGTATGATAGGGTAGATAAAATTTGGGAGATGTTGCAGGTGTATGGAATGGAGGAAGGTTACTGAAAGCAGTGAAGAGTTTTATGAGGATAGTGAGGCTCAGGTTAGAGTGTGTAGGGGGGAAGGGGACTATTTCCCAGTAAAAGTGGGCCTTAGACAAGGATGTGTGATGTCACGTGGTTGTTCAATATATTTATAGATGGGGCTGTAAGAGAAGTGAATGGGGTCTTGGCAAGAGGTGTTGGGCTAAAGATAAAAGCAAAACAAAGTGGGGGTTGTCCAGTTGCTTTTTGCTGATGACACTGTGCTTTTGGAGATTCTGAAGAAAGCTGCAGAGGTTGGTGGATGAATTTGGCAGGGTGTGTAAAAAAGAAAATTGAAAGTGAATATAGGAAAGAGTAAGGTGATGAGAATAACAAAAAGAATAGGTGACGAAAGATTGGATATCGATTGGAGGGAGAGTATGGAGGTGGTGAATGTATTCAGATATTTGGGAGTGGACATGTCGGCGGATGGGTCTATGAAGGATGAGGGTGAATCATAGAATTGATGAGGGAAAGGGTGAGTGGAGCACTTCGAGTCTGTGGAGACAAGAACCTTTTCCATGGAAGTAAAGAGGGAATGTATGAGAGATAGTTATACCAACGCTCTTATATGGGTGTGAAGCATGGGTGATGAATGTTGCAACGAGGAGAAGGCTGGAGGCAGTGGAGATGTCATGTCTGAGGTCAATGTGTGGTGTGAATATAATGCAGAGAATTCGGTTTGGAAATTGAGGAGGGTGCAGGATTACCAAAACGATTGTCCAGAGAGTGAGGAGGGGTTGTTGAGGTGGTTTGGACATGTAGAGAGAATGGAACGAGACAGAGTGACTTCGAGAGTGTATAAATCTGTAGTGGAGGGAAGGCGGGGTAGGGGTCGGCCTAGGAAAGGTTGGAGGGGGGGGTAAGGAAGTTTTGTGTGGAGGGCTTGGATTTCCAGCAAGCATGTGAGCGTATTTGATAGGAGTGAATGGAGGCATATGGTTTTAATACTTGACGTGCTGTTGGAGTGTGAGCAAAGTAACATTTATGAAGGATTCAGGAAACCGGCAGGCGGACTTGAGTTCTGGAGATGGGAAGTACAGTGCCGGCACTCTGAAGGAGGGTGTAAATGTTGCAGTTTTATAACTGTAGTGTAAAGCACCCTTCTGGCAAGACAGTGATGGAGTGAATGATGATGAAAGTTTTTCTTTTTCGGGCCACCCTGCCTTGGTGGGAATCGGCCGATGTGTTAATAAAAAAAATAAAATAAAATGAATGACATGACGGAAGGGATAGATTCAGAGACGTCAACCTTATGAGGAGAATTCAATGGGACGAGGATCAGGTAAGCCTACAAGGGGATCTGGACACACTGCAAGCCTACAAGGGGATCTGGACACACTGCAAGCCTACAAGGGGATCTGGACACACTGCAAGCCTGCTCTGACAACTGGCTCCTGCTCTGACAACTGGCTCCTGGACTGACAACTGGCTCCTGACTGACAACTGGCTCCTGGACTGCAGCAACTGCAAAGTTTTGACGATTGGGGAAGGACAAAGGAGACCGCAGACAGAGTACAGCCTAAGAGGCTGTAAAACTCAGTCAAGGAAAAGGATCTTGGGGTGAGTATAATACCGAGCACATCTCCTGAGTCACACATCAATCAGATAACTGCTGCAGCATACGGGCGGCTGGCAAACCTAAGAATAGCGTTCCAATACCTCACTAAGGAATCATTCAAGACTCTGTACACCATATACGTCAGGCCCATACTGGAGTATGCAGCACCAGTTTGGAACCCACACCTGGTCAAGCACGTCAAGAAATTATAGAAAGTGCAAAGATTTGCAACAAGACTAGTCCCGGAGCTTAGGGGAATGTCCTACGAGGAGAGATTAAGGGAAATCAACCCGATGACACTGGAGGACAGGAGGGACAGGGAGGACATGATAACGACATATAAAATACTGAGAGGAATTTACACGGTGGATAGGGACAGAATGTTTCAGAGATGTGACACAGCAACAAGGGGACACAGCAACAAGGGGACACAGCAACAAGGGGACACAACAACAAGGGGACACAGCAACAAGGGGACACAGCAACAAGGGTCACAACAACAAGGGATACAGCAACAAGGGACACAGCAACAAGGGGACACAGCAACAAGGGTCACAACAACAAGGATACAGCAACAAGGGGACACAACAACAAGGACACAGCAACAAGGGTCACAACAACAAGGGATACAGCAACAAGGGGACACAGCAGCAAGGGGACACAGCAACAAGGGGACACAACAACAAGGGACACAGCAACAAGGGGACACAGCAACAAGGGGACACAGCAACAAGGGGACACAGCAACAAGGGGACACAACAACAAGGGACACAGCAACAATGGGACACAGCAACAAGGGGACACAGCAACAAGGGGTCACAACTGGAAGTTGAAGACTCAGATGAGTCACAGGAATGTTAGGAAGTATTTCTTCAGTTACAGAGTTGTCAGGAAGTGGAACAATCTGGAGAGTGATGTAGTGGAAGCAGGGTCCATACATAGCTTTAAGAAGAGGTATGATAAAGCTCATGGAGCAGGGAGAGAGTGGATCTAGTAGCCACCAGTGAAGAGGCGGGGCCAGGAGCAGTGACTCGACCCCTGCAACCATATATAAGTGACTACATATAGGTGAGTACACTGCACGGATTTTCATGCATTTCAAACAAGGATAAAAGCGACTGGAAACTAATTTTCAAATTCTACTGAGCCTTTAATATATTTTTCTGCGCACTAGCGCAAGAAATCGCAGAAATAAATAATCTTTCCTGCCCAGTGACGTCATGATGACGCATCACATGAGAAACGCCTCCTATTGGCTGGTAGAATGACGTCACAACAATTCTGCATTGTAATTGGCAGTAGATGAGTGACGTCACGAAAATGCCCTCTCGTGATTAGCTACCGCTCAGTGACGTCACCAGGCTGGTAAGAAACATCCGCTATCACAGGCGGAAAACCAAGCGTTCATTACTGCAATAAAAATTGTTTTTTCCTCTTTGAGACCCTCTGCAATGTTCCTCATTATTAAGTAACTTACCCAGTAGCAGCGTCTCTTGGGAAAGTAGCATTTGGAAATATATATATATATATATATATATATATATATATATATATATTTTTTTTTTTTTTTTTTTTTTCATTTATGTTAATGTAAGAATTTATAATTTTGTACCAAGAGAAACTTTGAAAACCTGCCTAACCTTATTACAACAAGCGCAATTAAATTTAGCCTAACCCAACTAAATATATTTTAGATACGTTAACATTAATTTAATAATAAACAAACACAATGAAATATATTTTTTTCGTTATGTTCAGAATGATTTTTGCGAAATTATTGCATACACAAATTTTCACTTGTCTTATATGGCAAGATGAGCGTTGCTATTTAAGCCAAAATAGCAAGTTTTACCTAATCGGCACGATATATATATATATATATATATATATATATATATTATATATATATATATATATATATATATATATATATATTATATATATATAATATATATTATATATATATATTATTATTATATATATATATATATATATATATATATATTTTATATATATATATATATATATATATATATATATATATATATATATATATATATATATATATATATATATATATATATATATATATATATAACCCACGTGGAGACAGAAACTCAGAATATTAATTGGTCTGTATATTTCGATCCTCTTCTGGGGTCCTCTTCAGCAGATATATACAGGGAAGGTTCCACTATATATAATACGTAGTGATAAAGTCGGGAGACAAAAAACGTAAAGTTTATCGTTAAATAAACTATTACTATTGAAATAGGAGAAAGTTGAAACTGTGAAGCAATTTCATAGTGGGAAAAATTGTGGCAGATGTAGTGACCAAAGACACTTGTGTAAGTGACCAGGAACACCTGTGTAAGGTACATGAGGCGTCACTTAAGCCTTCACCTTCTTCCCGCAATACTTCGGGGGCGGATCTACTGTAAGTAAGAGTTTGAGGGCCCCTAATCCCGGAGGGGCCCTGGAAACGACTTTAGTTCACACTGCTTAAAAACTTTGGGTCTACTGTATGAGAAGAGGTTGCCAAGGGGCCCCATAACAGTTCAGTATTCAAGGCCCCCACAATGTTGGTCCCCACTTTAATACCTGTGTCATGTTGGCATCCACCAGGCCATGTAACCACTACAATCTACAACTATCTGCTGTAGTTGGCACCACAACAGCTGTAGTTAATTGTGTTAGATGAAATTGTATTATACAATCGTTCTTGTGGCTTAACGAGAAGGAAAATTGTATTGATGTAACTTAGAAAGTCTGATAACGAGGTACTGAACACCTGCCACAACACCTGTTAACTTTAATAGCTGTCGTCACTAACATATTCCAACATATGTGCCAAATATACTCACATATATCATTCAGAAATACCTATTCATTCATATATTATATATATATATATATATATATATATATATATATATATATATATTATATATATATATATATATATATATATATATATATATATATATATATATATATATATATATATATATATAAAGAGAGAGAGAGAGAAAAAAAAAAAAGAGAAGAGAGGAGAGGAGAGGAGAGGAGAGAGAGGAGTGTAGAGGAGAGAGATTTTGGGAGATGTTAAGCGAATGTATAGGAACCTTTGAACCAAGTGAGAGAGTAATTGTGGTAGGGGACCTAAATGCTAAAGTGGGAGAAACATGCAGAGAGGTGTAGTAGGTAAGTTTGGGGTGCCAGGTGTAAATGATAATGGGAGCCCTTTGATTGAACTTTTGTATAGAAAGGGGTTTAGTTATAGGTAATACATATTTTAAGAAAAAGAGGATAAATAAGTATACAAGATATGATGTAGGGCGTAATGACAGTAGTTTGTTAGACTATGTATTGGTAGATAAAAGACTGTTGAGTAGACTTCAGGATGTACATGTTTATAGAGGGCCACAGATATATCAGATCACTTTTTAGTTGTAGCTAAATGGGAGTAAAAGGTAGATGGGATACAAGGAAAATAGAAGCAGTAAGTAAGAGAGAGGTGAAGGTTTATAAACTAAAAGAGGAGGCAGTTAGGGTAAGATATAAACAACTATTGGAGGATAGATGGGCTAGTGAGAGTGTAGGCAATGGGGTCGAAGATGTATGGAGTAGGTTAAAGAATGTAGTGTTAGAGTGTTCAGCAGAAGTTTGTGGTTACAGGCGAGTGGGTGCGGAGGAAGAAGAGCGATTGGTGGAATGATGATGTAAAGAGAGTAGTAAGGAGAAAAGTTAGCATATGAGAGGTTTTTACAAAGTAAAGTGATGCAAGGAGGAAGAGTATATGAAGAAAAAAGAGAGGTTAAGAGAGTGGTCAACAATGTAAAAGAGAGCAAATGAGAGAATGGGTGAGATGTTATCAACAAATTTTGTTGAAAATAAGAAAAAGTTTTGGAATGAGATTAATAAGTTGAGGAAGCCTAGGGAACAAATGGATTTGACAGTTAAAAATAGGAGAGGAGAGTTATTAAATGGAGAGTTAGATTTATCGGAAAGATGGAGGAAATATTTTGAGGATTTGTTAAATGTTGATGAAGACAGGGAAGCTGTGATTGCGTGTATAGGGCAAGGAGGAATAACATCTTGTAGGAGTGTGGAAGAGCCAGTTGTGAGTGTGGGGGAAGTTCGTGAGGCAGTGGAAAGAATGAAAGGGGGTAAGGCAGCTGGGATTGATGGGATAAAGGTAGAAATGTTAAAATCAGGTGGAGATATAGTTTTGGAGTGGTTGGTGCTATTATTTAGTACATGTATGGAAGAGGGTAAGGTACCTAGGGACTGGCAGAGAGCGTGTATTGTTCCTTTGTATAAAGGCAAAGGGGACAAAAGAGAGTGCAAAAATTATAGGAGAATAAGTCTGTTGAGTATACCAGGTAAAGTGTATGGTAGAGTTATTATTCAAAGAATTAAGAGTAAGACGGAGAGCACAATAGCAGATGAACAAGGTTTCTTTAGGAAAGGTAGGGGGTGTGTAGACCAAGTGTTTACAGTGAAACATATAGGTGAACAGTATTTGGATAAGGGTAAAGAGGTTTTTGTGGCATTTATGGATTTGGAAAAGGCGTATGATAGGGTGGATAGGGGGGCAATGTGTGGCAGATGTTGCAGGTGTATGGAATAGGAGGTAGGTTACTGAAAGCAGTGAAGAACTTTTATGAGGATAGTGAGGCTCAGGTTAGAGTGTGTAGGAGAGAGGGAGATTATTTCTGGTAAAAGTGGGCCTTAGACAGGATGTGTGATGTCACCGTGGTTGTTCAATATATTTATAGATGGGGTTGTAAGAGAAGTGAATGCGAGGGTCTTGGCAAGAGGTGTGGGGTTAAAAAACAAAGAATCAAATACAAAGTGGGAGTTGTCACAGTTGCTTTTTGCTGATGACACTGCGCTTTTGGGAGATTCTGAAGAGAAGTTGCAGAGGTTGGTGGATGAATTTGGTAAGGTATGTAAAAGAAGAAAATTGAAAGTGAATATAGAAAAGAGTAAGGTGATGAGGATAACAAAAAGATTAGGTGACGAAAGATTGATATCAGATTGGAGGGAAAGTATGGAGGAGGTGAATGTATTCAGATATTTGGGAGTGGACATGTCAGCAGATGGGTCTATGAAGGATGAGGTGAATCATAGAATTGATGAGGAAAAGGGTGAGTGGTGCACTTCGAGTCTGTGGAGACAAAGAACTTTGTCCATGGAAGTTAAGAGGGGAATGTATGAGAGTATAGTTATACCAACACTCTTATATGGGTGTGAAGCATGGGTGATGAATGTTGCAACAAGGAGAAGGCTGGAGGCAGTGGAGATGTCGTGTCTGAGGTCAATGTGTGGTGTGAATATAATGCAGAGAATTCGGAGTTTGGAAATTAGGAGGAGGTGGGGATTACCAAAACTATTATCCAGAGGGCTGAGGAGGGGTTGTTGAGGTGGTTCGGACATGTAGAGAGAATGGAACGAAATAGAATGACCTCAGAGTGTATAAATCTGTAGTGGAGGGAAGGCGGGTAGGGTCGGCCTAGGAAAGGTTGGAGGGAGGGGTAAAGAGGTTTTGTGTGCGAGGGGCTTGATTTCCAGCAAGCATGGTGTGCGTATTTGATAGGAGTGAATGGAGACAAATGGTTTTAATACTTTACGTGCTGTTGGAGTGTGAGCAAGGTAACATTTATGAAGGGATTCAGGAAACCGGCAGGCCGGACTTGAGTCCTGGAGATGGGAAGTACAGTGTCTGCACTCTGAAGGAGGGGTGTTAATGTTGCAGTTTTATAACTGTAGTGTAAAGCACCCCTCTGGCAAGACAGTGATGGAGTGAATGATGACGAATGTTTTTCTTTTTCGGGCCACCCTGCCTTGGTGGGAATCGGCCGATGTGTTAATAAAAAAAATAGTGTATCATTGAACTTAGATGAATATACATTATGGTCTTCCTCTCAGATAAACATTATGGAAACGTGAATAGATCATTTTGATTCACATTTTTGGGTTAAATTTGGAAATTTAACCAACCTTAATGACCCTGGTGTAGTAGATAGACTTTAAACCCCATTAACCAACCAACATTAATGACCCTAGTGTAGTAGATAGACTTTAAACCCCATTAACCAACCAACCTTAATGACCCTCGTGTAGTAAATAGACTTTAAACTCCATTAACCAACCAACCTTAATGACCCTCGTGTAGTAGATAGACTTTAAACCCCATTAACCAACCAACCTTAATGACCCTGGTGTAGTAGAGACTTTAAACCCCATTAACCAACCAACCTTAATGGCCCTCGTGTAGTAGATAGACTTTAAACCTATTGTGACCCCAGAATGGGCCCCAATGTACACAGGTACCTGTGATGCATATCCCCTTGGAGGAGTCAACACCTGAGATTGTGGAAGGACTGGGAAAGGCCAGTGGGGCAGAAGTAGGGGAAGGTGTGGGGAAAGTTGTGTAACGCCCCTGAGGAGTTGAAAGCTCCAACAATCGATGGGCCTGGAAAAGATAATGAGTCTGGGGATTTGGTAGAGGTGGGTGACCTACAGGTGGACCTATCGCAACCATTGCAAGAGATGTTGCGAACGTTTCTGGAAGATCCGGAGGTGATTTCCTCTGGAGTTGAAGGACACTTACGGTGGAGGAGGGTAGGCAACCAGGACGTGAACGTGCCAGAAGCTGGGGAAGACAGGTTGCAGGTGCAGGAAGTGGAGCTGATGTGCATGGAATGGGGACACGGATGTAATGGAGGTAGGGGAGAATCAAGAAAGAGGGCAGGAGAGGTGTCAGATGATGATGTCCTCACACCTGGCCAGCGTCAGGTAAGAAAACATATGTAGAGATGGCACGGAAGGGAAGGTGGGGGCACAGGTGAGGGTATGGGATCAGGGAGGAGGAGTGTTAGAGATAAAGGTTTAGGGAAGGGTGCCAGCCCGCCCGAGAAGCTACAGAGGAAAGCCCCGGTTATTCAAGTGTTTAACGATTAATGTGAATGGCCTAAGGGCGAAATTAAACGTAGGTGGGTGGAGGTAGTGTTAAGACGATATGACGTAGATGTAATTTTATACAAGAACATAATTTTGGTGTGGTCGAGAGTTGAGGTTGAAAGGTTATGAGGTGTATGCAGGTAACTCGGGAAATTAAAGGGTGGGGCTGGGGGTGAAGGAGTCCAGTCCCTTTCGGTTGTTAGCTTGGGAGGAGGGGGAGGGAGAGTGGTGAGGGTGGATGGGCATTGGGGCGACATTCGGGTATGTTTCATGGGAATATATATGCCAGCTGACAATAATCGCGTGTAAAGGATGAATTTGTAAGGGAGGTTTTGACATATCATTTACGGGGTTTGCCTATGATTACTCTGATGGGTGGGGATTGGAATGTATAATCAGGAAAAAAGATGTAGAACCTAGAGGGCGGGTTGTGAATAGGGCGTTGCGTGTTTTACTGAGGGAGGTGGGAGTGTTCGATGTGTAGGGGTGATGAATGGAGGTGGAGCATACTTTGTGAGGAGAGGCTATGCAGCCCGGTTGGATCGTGTTTATGCAACAAGAGACGTTACAGTGGGGAGGTGCAAACACTTGATATTGGTTTTTCTGACCATCGTGGTGTATTAGTAGAGGTGGAGTGGGATGGAATGGTCCAAGGTACAATGGTTATTGGAAGTTGAATGTGCGTTTGCTGGCGGGGAGGGGAGGGGAGGTCGTTTGAGGAATGGTGGGGGTCCTTCTGGTTAGAAGGAGCAGAGGTAAGGAGAAAGATTTTGGGCTGGTGGGAAAAAGTGCAAAGGAGGGAATAAGGGACTTTATAGGAATCAAGGAAGAGATGAGGCAAGGTGGAAGTTTGGTCTTCAGAAATATTTGGAGGGTCAGCTTAATGAATGCTATGAGGGTGGGGTTGGTAGGTATGGGGAAATAGAGGGTTAAGGGAAGGTTGAGGGATATTCAAATGATCGTTTTGATGCGTCAGAGTAAGAAAGGGGGTATTGAGGAGGCGTTGTGGG